>UELX01001379.1:0-45195 GCA_900480035.1 Eupelmus urozonus | reverse complement strand
TATAGGGAATCAAGTGCTACTTTCGACCCGCTTTTTGGGCCAATAAAGTGGCTTTTATAGGTGGGTCGGGAATAAAACATTATATGCAACTCGGTAATAAAGTCGAGGATTATTCCCGCGGGTGAGTTTACTGCACGAGCGAAGCGAGGTGCATAATGTACTATTATTTCTATTTTGGTTCTAAAATTTATAAACACTTAAAATTAAATGTACTAAAAATCTAGTATTTAACTTGTATATCATTAGACTATCATTAGTCACTCCTAAATGTTTTAACTAAAAATTCAATTGCTGTCTGAACAATCTTGGCAATTAACTACTTATCAGACGATGTTTAGTCTTATATGGCTCTTGTAATTGCTTGTGATTTCGACCGCGGTTACTTGATAAAAAATGTCAAAATAATGCTTTTAATTTTAAAAAATTTTCAATCTTGTAAAGACGCCTTATCTATTTTATAAATAATACACAGTGATACTATAACTGCTCTACTTTCTTGAAGAAAATTTATATTCTATTTCAAAACTTTTTATAAAGATTAGTTTTATAATGTTTTATTTAATAACAATATTTCAAAGTAAAAGTTTCTTTATTGCTTTATTCATCTGCAGCCATGAAGTTAAATAAAATTTTAGTAATTTTAAAACTTAAAATTATCAAATTTTTATAAAGTAACTAGACATAATATATTTTTTACAATACTTTACATAAATTTTATCCCTTTTATCTCGCGCTTTTGGTACCTAATAATGTACTATTTTATATTTGAATGATTTATGAAAAAAATTTGCTTTATCATTGATTTTCTAACAAAAATTACTAAAATAAAATATTATTAATTTTTTTCTGATGATTTGTTTGAACAAATTTGTATTTAAATCAATTAAACTTTTAATAATATTAAATTTCTTTTATAAGTATCTCGCTAACATTTTTACGTCAAATACATTTTAAGTATCTAAATTTCTTGCAGAAAACCGAAAAGTTTAAAATCTAATAAATAAAATCAAATTAAAATAACACCTTTATAGATTCAATATAAAAATTAAATATCTACTAAATTCCGTCAAGAACGATACGAGTTCGTGACTGACTCTCAATAAATTGTTTTAATATTTAATTTACCATTAAAATTTAATTAAACTTTTATTTTTTTATCAATCATTAAAATTTAATTAAATTTTTATTTTTTTATCGATTTATTTATAAATAGTATTTTTCAAATAAAAATATAGTATTATAGAATTATAGAATAAAAAAATGAAGAAATGGTTTAATTCTTGCGATAAATTTGCCGCATTTTATTATCCTATTTTACAGTGATTCTAAGTAATGCTGGTTTTATTAAAACACGTTGAAATCGGATTTATTTATAGATAGTATTTGGTAATAGAAATATATTTGAATTCTTGATTTCTAATTTAGTGTAGCAATATTAGGTATCTAAACTAAAAAGAATATTTTACTAAAAATTTATTATGTTTATTTGTGCAAAAGTAATAAAAGATGGTTGTAATTAGTTACAAAAATTATAATTAAATGTAGATAAAATATTTCTATCTAGGAGGAATAAAGAAAGACAATTTAGTACCAAAATATAATTTTATATTTATTACAAACTTTAAAAGATGTATACAAATGAGCATTTGTATTGTGGTGAATATTATGAGTCGAATTGTATAGATTTACTGCAAACATTTTTTTAAATATACATGTATAATTTATATGTACACACACTTAACAGTAAAAATGATCTATTCAGTCAAAAAGTTCAATGCACCAAACCCTTTAGAAATCTGTTAAAAAAGTCTTAAACAGAAATAAAAATAGTTATAATCATTTCCAATTACCTCAATTAAGTACATTTAGAATTGCATTTGCAATGATTGTACTTGTATAAAAATTTGCTTGAAATAAATAACTAAGGTTTAATGAAAAACATTTAGAAAAATAAAATTACAATAATGTAACAACAGGTACTATTTCAACATTCCAAATATAGTAATTTAATTGTAATTTTGGATATATGTATTCACTTAGCTTTAAGCATTGTAAGCAAAATTTAATATCAAAAGTCCCAAACCAAACATAATTAACTAATCCATTTCCCTTGAGCATTGGCAAGATAATGTTCATGTTACTAATATAAATATAGTAACATACATAACATTTGAGCTTCCCTTCACACACTTTTACTTAAATGAATAAATATTCATTTTTGTTCCTAACTAAAGTCAATTTCAATTTCTTCTATAGATTATATCTGTTTCTGTATCTCTTGAATCATTTTTCTCCATTAGTTCCCTTCCATCACTCTGAATATTTATTGGCATTCCCATGAATGATGGTCCTCTGTTTGGTAAAGAAGGTCGCTTTGACCTAATAGCATTATCTTTCTGTTTCTCCTTCACTTCATTATATTTGAAAATTCCCTCTCCTGGCAAAACCATTCCTAATTCTGGAATTCTAAATAGCAGGTGATAACTGACATACCAGGTAAATATAGCAGCAGTTGCTCCTGCAAGCTTTTCAAAGAAAATATGGTAGTACAAAATTGTTGCAACAAGCATTATTTCCCAAATAATTTGTTGAATTGTCATTGCAATGAACAATCCTCTTAAATATGGTGTCAAAGCTTTGTGTGCCTTCTTCAAAAAGTCTAAATCCTTATCAGATAAATTTCGCAAATATCCTTTGGTAATTTCAGTAGACGTTTGTCTGTTGTACTCTTCATTCATAATGAAATCCTTAATACCTTCCCATCCAAGCAAAGAATATCCTTCTTCTGATAAAATTAAACTTGAATAGATTATAATAAAAGCATGTCCAGAAATATCAATGCTGCTCCAAAATAGTCCAGCCTGTAAACACTTTGACTTTGTTTGCAGAGAGCGATCCTTTGTATTTATGCAGCGACCATAGTTGATTTCTACGTAATGAAAAACATTCATCCAAAGCATCCATGCAAGAGTTGCAAATAGTAACCGTGCCAGATGTTTCAGAAGTACAGATCTTCTTCCACACCCTATTGTATGTGCTGTCAGTACTACCCAGGGCCCTGCGGTCGTTAGCAGCCAGCCCCATGCCCATTTTATAAAGAATTGATTTAAAATATTGTTTGACCTAGAAAAATATGTTTTAGGTATTGGTAAAGCGTCAGCTATAACAGAGCCGATAAAGATAGCACCAAAATAAATGGCAGCTTTCAGTTTTGGATTAAGAAGCAGGGATTTCTTGCAAATATGTAAAACCATAGTTACAAGGACCAAACTGACTGAACTTGGAGGAGCAATTGGTCGAGTCCCACCTCTATCTTCTTGCATTGAATTTGGTCGAAAATTTAAATTAGTAGCCCGATAATTGGATGAAAAAGAATTGCTTTTGTTTGGCAAACTAGCAGACGAATGTATTGATCTTCGTTTTGACATTTTTAAATTGCTCAGCAGAGAAACTTAACCTCCAAAAAGTAAACTGTCGACTCTCGACCAAAGAAACACGAACAAAGATTGTTGAAATTTAAATTTCCGATGATTGTGCAGAACTGGACACAAACATACATCATCCGAGCACTGTAAAGACTTCTTATGTCATGCTTCAAGAGGACAAATAAGGTTATGTACGACACATTTTTGTAATTAGAAATTAGAATTTCGTAGATCGTACCAATGAAGGAACATCTGCGTCACTAGAAAAATAACTTTCTATCTAAGGTATTTTCATCTATGAAAAACTGACACCTGCGCTGACGTCATTTATGTAAATTGCTTCGCCAGAACAACGAATAGACTTATTTATTTAATTCAAATTATGAATTTCCAATGTTAAAAATATACATTATTATTAATAAAGATTTTAGCGTTCGTTTATTTTTAAAAATTATTTTTAAAATGCGTCAAAAATAAAAATTACGAAAAATTACCAAAATTTAGTTACTGCTTGAATTCTTTTGTTTTTTCAATTATGTATTTTTGAGGAATTATAATACTAATAAGGTGAAGATTTATAAATTTTACATCATAATCAACCGAAAGTATAAGTTTCGCGAGTAAAATAATATATAGGTACTAACCACAAAGATAAAAAGCGCCGCATAGAGTAGGTGTTTACCATTTTCGCTTTCGGTTCTATACTGGCGAATAGAACTTTTTGCCTTCTTATCGATGGCGTAAAGTAGTAAATTTTTACGAAAAGTAAAAAATCTAGTTTACAATCTTATTCACTTGATTTCTTGAATAATCTCGCTTGCTATCTACTTAGCGATTGATTTAATCTCTTATCTATAACACTGATGCATATGTACACACACCGCAAAATAATTATAGGATCGCTTAAATTAAAAAAAATTGTATTCTGATTATTTCAAAACTAAAAAGATAATAAAACGTATGAGTTTAGCGATCTTAAAAAAAAAATAAGTCAGTCTTTATCATCGGTCTTGATTTTACGGTCTAAAGTCATTATTACGCTACAGCATTTATTGCGACGCAATTATATTTGCGGAAAAATGTTAAAAGACGCTTATATCCGTACCGGCAATGCATGGCTTTAAAATAAAGTATCTACAATATTATTTCGTAATTTTCAGATATAATTTTCATTTGAAAGTCTTTTTAAATAACATAAATCTGTATATTAAATAAATAAAATGTTTCACTAATAAGTTAATAGAAACCTATATAATAAAAACTTAATCTATTTATTTTAATTCTTAATTTAAGATTCATAAATATATTTAAATGTTACTATTTATTCACTATTTTCATAAGCAGTATGTGAAACAGTATAATCCGTAAAATAACTGCATAAATATCGCATGAAACGGATTTGTTACCCTTTATTATTTCTGTTTAATTATCTTACTACTAAACATTAATTAAACAACACTATTTAGGGAAATTAAAAGAAAATTAAATATTTAGTACCAAAATATAATAAGATTTATTATAAACTTTGAATGATGTGTACAAATGAGCTTTTATATTCTGATGCATATTACAATAAGTTGAACATGCATGCACATTATATGCACAGTTTTTTAAAATATAAATTTTAATTTATGTATGTACACACTCAACAAATAAGATGTAATCAGTCATAGGATATTTTAACAAACATCCTTTTTAAAATCGTAAAAAAATCTTTATAACAAGTAAAAATGAATAACACTTTTTATTACAAATATAAAAACAAAAAATAATTGTTATGTAAATAGATACTTATGTTGAGTTGTTACATGCATATACAATTATATCACGCTATTTTTTAATTTACTGTAGTATATAATTTGTATATTATTACTGCATTCTTTGTTTAGATGGAAAATCCAAAACTGTAATCCAATTATTTTTACAAAATTAATATGACACAGAAAATCATGCAAGTAACATAAGTTACTCAAATCTTCAATATATTTTTCATTTACATAAATTTATCAGAAACAGATAAGTAACATAAAATGTATTTAAAAAAAATATCCAGATAAAATTATTATTACAATGCTCCCAAGTTGTTTACAGTTTTTTAAATATCAAAAAGTGAGAAAACTTAGCTTGATATAGACTTTCAATCATGTTAAGCACATCACCAGCATCAATGAAAATGTTATAATTGTTTCTGTATTATATATTTAGTATTTTATATAGGATTTTTAACTATTATGCAAGTAATAGATAAATAAATAAAAACAATAAATAAAGAAGTAAATAAATACATTCAATAAAATTGGCAAACATTAAAAGAAAAAATAATATATCAAAACTGTCAAACAAAAAATAGTTCACTAACAATTCACTTCCCTTGAATAATTGGCAAGATAAAGCTTATGCTACCAACATAGGTGCAGTTAATATTTACAGCATTAATAACTTCTCTTCACACACTTTTATTTGCATGAGCAAATATTTATCTTCTATCTAACCTTTTAAGTATCCATTTCTAATAAATAATTTGTTATAGATTAAATAATTTCTTTTAATTTTAAATTATTTTTTAATATTGTATGTGGACTGATTCTTGAGTATTGGAGCACATTTCAATGTTTATGTCATTCAAACCAATATGTCACAACTTGTATGTACATATACTTTTAAATCAGTATATGAACATATTATCTTAGTTTATTTTCAATTATCTGTGATATGTAATTTTTGTTGTAGATTACCAACATGACTCTTATCTTGAATATACATACATTCTTATGTATTTTAAATACAGAAAATCTATCTATCTTCTTTTCCAGTAGTAGAAACGTTTAATGGTTTTCCCATAAATGTTGGTATTTTATTTGGCACAGAAGACCTCTTTGATCTTATAACATTATTTCTCTGTTTCTCTTTCAACTCGTTATTTTTAAAAAGTTCTTCTCCTGGTAAAATCATACCAAGCTCTGATATTCCAAATAACCAATAGTAACTGACATACCAAGTCAATATAGCAGCAACTGATCCTGCAAACTTTTCTATCAAAATGTGGTAGTACAAAATTGTTGCAACAAGCATTACATCACAAATGATTTGCTGGATTGTCATAGCAACAAATAATCCTCTTACATAAGGTGTCAGTGCTTTATGCGATTTCTTTACAATATCATAATCATTTTCTGAAAAATTCCGCAAACATCCTACAGTACTTGCATTAGATTTCTGTCTGTTGTATTCTTTTTTCATAATATAATCTTCAATACCTTCCCATGCAAGCAAAGAATATCCTTCTTCCGATAAAATTAAACTAGAGTAGATTAAAATAAAAGCATGTCCAGAAATATCAAAGCTGCCCCAAAAAAATCCAGCTTGCAAACATTTGGATTTGGTTTGTAGAAAGCGATTCTTTGTATTTATGCAGCGACCATAATTGGTCTCTACGTATTGAAAAATATTTGTCCAAAATATCCATGCAGCTGTTGCAAATACTAATCGTACAAGATATTTTATAAGTATTGATCTTTTTCCACATCCTATTGTATGCGCCATAATTACTACCCAGGATCCTGCAGTAACCAGTAGCCAACTCCATGCCCAGTTTACAAAAACTCGATTAAAAAAATTATTTGATCTAGCAAAATATGTTCTGGGTAATGGTGTTAATTCAGCTACAGCAGAGCCGATAATAACAGCAACAAAGTAAATGCAAACCTTCAGTCTTGGATCGAAGAGCAAAGACTTCTTACAAATGTGTAAAATCATAGTTACAAGTACCAAACTGACTGAACTTGGTGGAGCAATTGGTTGGGTTCCTCCTCGATCTTCTTCAACAAAGTTTGGTCGAAAATTGTAACTAGTATTTTGCTGACTAGATGAAGCATTGGTTTTGATGAACGGATTTGTAAATGAATTATATTGTCTGTGTTTTGACATCTTTGTGATTTTAGTCAATCAGCTAAAGAATTTAACCTCCTCGAAGTAAATTTATTTCGAAATTTGCACCCATAGACGTAAAAAACTTGACTGGGAACGCAAATTGGACAGCTTAGCTCTAGTGAAGAAATAGACTGAAACTCTTTCAGTCATAATGAATATATATGCGTGGAAGACTATGTCTATTTCTTTCGCGGCGTCGACCAAAATAGATTGGATACCTACACGGCCTGCCTACATATATACACTCGCTTTTTCGCGCTGTACTTTACGTGTTTTTTAAAGCCGAGATTACATTTTTATAAAATAATAATCGAAAGAAAGTTTGCTTTACTATAAAAATTGTATTTTCTAATTAAATATTTGTCCTTATTAAAAAAAAGCAAAAATTATTGACGTTCTTATCTAAAGAACTTTCTTCAGAAGGAACGAACCTATTGTTTTATCCAAGTGTAGAAATAGACGCTTCGGTATTCATAATAAATAATAATTATTTATAAAATTATTTATTAAACTAAATTTTTGAAATAAAACAATCAAATAAACTTACGTATATTACATAGAATTAAATTACAATTAAAGTTCTGTTTCATATATTACGCCTATCGCAGAAGAATGCAGGACTCGACCAATCATTTATCTTCGACGGCTTTCTGCATTATGGCGCCGTCCAATAACCAAACAGACAGAGAGGGAGATTCGGTGAAGATAACGTCGCGCGCAAAGACGCGCTTTGTTTAGTGGGTTATGGCTTGTGAAAATTAGGCCCAAATTAAGGAAAAATTATGGTAAGATCAAATGTTAAATATAAATTTTCATTCAATAAATATCCTGAGGTATCTTTTTATCAAATAATATTTAGTTTCCATGTGTAATTAATGTTTTTCGATAATGTTAACCTCTTTTTTCTCATGCAGAATTTTAAAACACATAACAACTATCGTATTACATTGATTTTTTTTGCTAAATTTGTATTAATGCTGTAACAAATAAGGTGCTAAAACATTTATAAAATGTAAACCTGTTGATTTATATAGAATATATTCATATAATTTGTTATGAATTAATTAAAATTTACTTGTTTATGCAGATACAAGTTTCATATTTGTTTTTTCTTTTTCAAGAAAATATTTATTTGATTTTATTAAAAGTAATATAAAAAAAAAATGTTCTAAAAATATAAATGTATATATTTGAAACTATGAAACTATGTAAATGTGTTCAATGATTATATAAACAAATGTAATATGTATCTACTGAATATTAATTGAAATATTGTTGTTTATCTAGTTTCGATCACAAGCTCCAAGTAAAATAGGCAAACGCCCTTTGCTTGGAGATGTCTGCAGTCAATTAACACAAGAAGTTCGGACAGAACATGATGAAAAACCATTATCAAACAAAGAAAACAAACGTAGGAGAACAGAAAAAACTGTGCAAATAACAGATCGAAAATTATGTGCCTTATCGTCAAATAGTATTTCAGTTGTCCAAGAAGTTATATCAGAACATGTAAGTATTCTTACCTGTTTCAAAGTAACATTTTTATGAATTAATTTTTAATTTTAGGAAGAGAGAGTAAAAAAATTACTGAGTAAGCCATTTAAAATTCCCATTCCTGGTTATGAATGTTCTTATCGTGCTCTTGGTTTTCGTTTTGCTGGACCAAGAAGAGCTCTACATGATCCAGATGAACCTAATGCCCTTGTTGTTTACAGTCCTCCAGAAATGTCAGAACATGAAAGTCTGAAAGTTGATGAGTAAGTATTAAAAACAATTAGGTAGTATCAATGATAAACAAATTATTTTATTAAATGTTTCTTAAACTTTCTTGTGCAGAATTTTCATGTTTATTACATTCTATTATATATTATTTTTCAGAAAGGATAAATTGGTACATGTTGTGGTTGATCCACTTTTGTGTAATGTTCTGAGGCCTCATCAAAGAGAAGGTGTTAAGTTTATGTACGAATGTGTCACTGGTAAAAGAATAGAGAATGCTTATGGTTGCATCATGGCTGATGAAATGGGTCTTGGTAAAACACTGCAGTGTATAACACTTCTTTGGACACTTTTAAAGCAAGGCCCTGAAGCAAAACCATTAATAGAAAAAGCTATTATCGTAGCTCCAAGTTCATTAGTAAAAAATTGGTACAATGAAATTTTTAAATGGTTAAACAATCGTGTTAGACCACTTGCTATTGATGGTGGCAGCAAAGCAGATATTGATGCAAAATTAAATGGATTTATGAAAACTTATGGTCGAAGATGCGCTAATCCTATTCTAATAATCAGTTATGAAACCTTTAGGTTACATGCCTACGTTTTGCATCAAGATGAAGTAGGATTAGTTTTATGTGATGAAGGTCATCGATTGAAAAATAGTGAGAATCAAACTTATCAAGCCTTAATGGGTTTAAAAGCCAAAAGAAGAGTTTTACTTAGTGGCACACCTATACAGAATGATTTATTAGAATATTTCTCTTTAATTCATTTTGTCAATTCGGGACTCTTGGGTACAGCTCAGGTAATTAAAAAGTTCTTTAGAAAAATTAAAAAGTTTTAGAAGTTTTAGAAATATTATAAAGAAGTACTTTTGAAAATATTTATTTTATAAATTGATTTACATAAACACATTTTTATTTTTAGGAATTTAGAAAAAAATTCGAAAATCCTATTTTGCGAGGACAAGATGCTGGGGCTACAGATAAAGAGCGCCAGCTTGCTCAAGAAAGACTGACAGAACTAGTGACAGTTGTAAATAAGTGCCTTATTAGACGTACCAGTGCATTATTATCAAAATATTTGCCTTTGAAACATGAACTAGTAGTTTGTATTAAAATGACACCACTTCAAACTCAACTATACAAAAACTTTATTAAGAGTGACAGTATTAGAAAGTCAATGCAAGGTAAAATTTATTAAAACTTAATATTATATTAAAGAATTTTATCGTTTACTTTAAATATTTTTTTTTTTAGAAACTGATGGTGTAGCTAAAAAAGGAAGTTTATCAGCATTAGCTGCTATCACAAGTCTTAAAAAATTGTGCAATCATCCTGATTTAGTGTATGAAAAAATTCAAGAAAATGCAGAAGGTTTTGAAGGAGCTTCTAAACTAATGCCTGCTAATTATAGTACAAAGTAAGTTATATCAGGGTTTTTTGAATACAAATATTTTAAATTTATGTATACTTTCTTATATGAGGTACTCATTTTTCAGAGATGTTATGCCTGAATTATCTGGAAAATTAATGATTCTAGACTGCCTATTAGCTTTCATAAAATCTACAACAACAGATAAAATAGTTTTGGTGTCAAATTACACACAAACATTGGATTTATTTGAAAAACTTTGTGCTAAAAGAAAATATCGTTATGTAAGGCTTGATGGAACAATGAGCATAAAGAAAAGAGGAAAAGTTGTTGATAATTTCAATAATCCTGATAGTGGCGATTTTATATTTATGTTGAGTTCAAAAGCTGGAGGATGTGGATTAAATTTAATTGGAGCAAATCGTCTTGTGATGTTTGATCCAGACTGGAATCCTGCAAATGATGACCAGGCTATGGCTAGAGTCTGGAGAGATGGTCAAAAAAAGCCATGTTTTGTCTACCGCTTTCTTTGTGTAATTATAATATTTTTCATCTTCATATATATTTTTATAAAATATATTTGTTTGAATTGTTCACTTTTGTTATATTTTTTTAGACTGGAACAATTGAAGAAAAAATTTTCCAGAGGCAAGCACATAAAAAAGCTTTGAGTTCAACAGTCGTAGATCAAGATGAAGATGTAGCAAGACATTTCACACAAAACGACTTGCGAGATTTATTCAGTCTTGAAGAATCAACGGTATCTGACACTCATGCAAAGTAAGATTTTTGTGTAACAGATAGTTTGATTATTTTTTATTTAAAGTTATATTAATTTTCAAATAATTTTTATTTCAGATTCAAATGTAAACGCTGCATCAATGGAATTGAAGTGAAAGGTCCACCTGAAAATTCTGACTGTACATCTGATTTATCAGATTGGAGACATTCACAAAATCCTAAGCATCTGCCTGATATTCCACTTAGACAATGTTGGTCCAGTGGAATTTCTTTTGTATTTCATCATCGTTCATGTGAACAAGTTAAATCGTGATCTTAAGAAAATTGTATTATACATTATGAAGGCTCTGTGATCAATTAAAAAAAAATAGGTACTACTTTCAAATAGCTATACAGAAGACAAGATTCAAAATTAGAATTAACTCTAAAATACGTACTTTAATTTAACTAACGCGTGAATAGTAATAATCAGAATCTTTATTTTATAAGTTAAATATAATATCACGTTATGTTTTTATATGAATTTATTTATTAAGAACGAGATTCTAAAAAAAAACAATGTTCAAACGTATTTTTGTACTGCGAAGTCGTCTTAGTATTTAATAGAAATTTCATGTTTATATTGATTGTGTGTTATTTAAAATTATAATTTTATTAAGATTGTATGTAAAAAATATGCAATTTAATATAAAAGCATTTCTTAAAAATGCATTAGTAAAATAAAAGAAAATTATTAACAGAATCAAAGATCTTTATGTCAAAGATAGATAAATAAATCTTAGAATGTAATTAAAATCTTTAAAAATTACAAGTTGCATACAAACTCGTTGCAAAAGCTGTAATTTACATAAATTAAAAATTGTAATTATCCTTATATTAAATACAAAATTTATAAAATTTGTAAAAAAAAAATTGCAATATCATCTTTCCGAAAAGCCATCGAACTTTCATGCGCATCAACAAAAAATTGTATCCTGTTTTATATTAATCCTCTAGCACGCGGCACGGCCAGTAAGTGGGGCGTATGCGCGCGTGCATTGACGTTGTACTCTCCATTCAGCGAACATTTTCGCTGCCGCAGCAGCAGCAGCTGTTGCTGTAGAAAAGAGAGAGACCGTTTCGACCTGCGTTCATCGATATACCAGCGCGCGGGGCTGAGGTGCGCGAAACAGAGAGAGAAAGAGAAAGCGCGCGCATGCTATTCTGCAGGAATTTGCGCGCGGTCAAAAGAGCGATCAAGCGCGCAGGGGTATATGGAGAGAGAGGTAAGGGTCTGTCGACACTACAGTGTCTATTCTGTAAAAATCAAGCGATGCCGTTAGAAGTATTGGCTATTATTAATGTATACATTGTTTTTTTAAATTTCTCAAGGCTTGTTTACTTAAGCTTGTGCTGTCAAGTTTAATATCGCGGTTGCATTCAGTTTTAATTTATTTGTTGCTTTGCTTATCTTTTATGATAAGCTGATATTGTAAATAGATAAAGTAATAGATAAACGATTTTTCGAGCAAACAAATAATAAACGGTATATGTAGGCTTTGAAAAAATATTCTGTAGGTTGTAAACGAATAAAATATAAACGTATTGTTAAAATAAGCGAGTTTTACAGACTTTAACATAAACATTTTAAAAACGTAAGCTTTCCAAAAATTGAACAACGCCAAAGCGTTTCAAAGACTGATAAAATTTAATGTTTTCAAGGCTCGAAATGCTCCAATATCAATTTTTAAAAACGATTTCACGAAACCATCGCTATAAAAAACCGTTATCCAAAGCCATCTCAGCATTAAAACTCACTCGACCCCATCCCTCCAAACAAAAAAGATCAAAAACCGCGCAAACAATCAAGCACCCTCCACCAACCCACCCAAACCCAATTCCGCAATCAATCTAAAAAAAAACCCCGCGCCCTCGCTAGAAGCTAAAAATACCCGAAAAATCTCGGGAGGGGTGGAAAAGCGGCAGAACAAAAGCCAGCCAAAAGAGAGCGGCCGCGCAGCGAGAGAGACAGAGGCAGAGCGGAAGAGAAGGCGCGCGCGCTCACTTGTCACGTGGTCGACCTCATCGGCTCTCTCATTGGCTGCTCCTCGCCTCTCTCTCGCTCTCTAGTCCATTCGGCTGTACTAGTGCGACGAAGAGGAAAGGAGAGAGCCGATGGAGTGGGCAGAGAGGGGAGGGGAGGAGGGCGGCGTCCTCGTCCGCAGCGGGCTGGCCGCTCTAGCAGCGAGCGCGGCTCAGAATAGTTCCAGATGTGGCCATGTTTAGTTTAAAACTCTCAAGTTTTTCGCTCTCGACTTCATCGTTCATTACGAATTTTGATCACACACAGACCTGCGAGACTCCACCACTGATATATAGACATATTCTCTATATATAAACGTACTTAGATCTCGGTACGAAATTAAAATAACGACTCTATTGCCTACCGGATTAATCCGCTGCTCTCTCGCGCTGCGGCTGCCGTTTAAGCTGCGTGACACACACCGCCCCGCTGCGCGGTATCGATTCGCGCGCTCTCCGCAAACATTTTCGCGCTACGATGAGACGCAACTTTTCGCCGCGTGTCGAGGAGAAACCGACGTTCATGGCGTGGACGCGTTGTCATATGGCTTTTTTTACGTTACGACAGAAAAATCACGAGGATTCTCTGGATTTTCGCTTTTCGAGAGAATTTTACTTAGTTTTTTCGGGGACGCGCGCCGTCTTGCCTTCGCTTTTGACTCCGGGACGGTGGGAGAAGTATGGTTGAGTCACGTTTCGCTCCGCGATTTTCCTCTCCTCGTGGTTAAACTCGAAGAATTCGTGCTGCCTTGACGCGCCGTTTGAGAACCTCTTTGCTTCGCTGGGATCGTGATGGCGGTTTTCGATCGACCTACTTTTTTGGGGGGTTATTACGTCGCGTGTACACGGCCGTTTTCTCTCTCTCTCCGGTTTGGTTAATTTACGCGACATTTTTGGTATTAAGGGGGGAAAAGTAGTTTCGCGTCCGTGTCGAGGTCGCCGAGATTTTCCAGTTTTCTCTAGCATCTGCGACGCTCTCTCTCCCCTCGGAAGGAACGACGCAGATGCGAGCGTCATGGAAAAACTCGGACGTTAAAATCGCTCTCTCCGTCTTTCTCTACCTCTTTTCTGACAAACTCTATTTTTATCTCTCACACAATGCCCGACGGGTACTCTGTCTCTCTCTCTCTCTTTCTCTCTGATACTCGAGAGAAAAACAGAAATGGAAAAATCACACAGGGAAGTAAGACATATATATTCTTATTTTTTGGTTTTCAAAGAGCAGTTCGATATATATATTTTTTTTTCATTTTTTTTTCCTTCTGGGAGTCTCGTAATATTAACGGTAGTTTGCACGACGCGCGAAGCTCGCCTGCCTACTCTGAAGAGAAGACCTGTTTTAATAATGATGAATCAATTTTCTCTCTGTGGAAGAACATTGCTCTAGAGGCATTCATGAAGCATACGGTACGATCACAACATTAATAACCAAAAAACTATCAGCTCTTCACGAGCAGCCCGCGCGTCTATCGATCGGCCATATTTTTTCGGTTCTCTTTTGGTGCGCGTTCTCCCGTGCTATATATTCTTGATATACACGTCGACTCGGAAGAGAAAACGCGTTCGCTCATACCTACACACACACACACACACATACATACAGACAGGCACACGTCATCGTGCTCTCACACAGTCAAACGCGTACACATGTATACTCTTTTAACGCTTATCTCTCTCGGGCTGCACTTTGACCTTTTAAACGTCACCGCGCAAAAGTTCGCATGTCAATTTATCAAATCTGCTCCGATTTTCGAGTAAATAAAGCCGCAGAGCGGGACGCTTGCCTCGGTAAAATCCGGGCAAGTCGGTCACTCGCGCTTGGGCTCGTATATATTTGCTTGAAAAATAAAAGTTTGTGCTGGATTAAAGTAAAGGAAAAAAACAGCGTAGACTGGTGTAGTGCTCTGGCAAAGTGTATATCTGTATCTCTTGCTTGTACGTTCGGGCAAGGCTCATTGGAGAGATAAAAGTGTATACAGATGTAGGCTATGATGACACTCGGGCACTACACCCGTGCCCCGCACACACAGAGTTCAAATACACAGAGGCTATCTAGCTACTGCACACATAGGCACGCGTGCGCGCGCATCGCCATCGATATATACACATATACACTTGCCACAGAGAGAGAAAGAGAGGGTACAATTACAGAGGCTCGATGTTCCCGGGTGCGTCGCTGACTAGAATGGCCAGAGGGGAGGGGGGAGCATGGCTTTAAGAGCAGAAGAGAAGCCAGACGACGGGAAAATTGCCCTTGGGAGAGAGAAAGAGAGTGACGGAGCAGCAAGCCACGGCGGGTACGCTTCGAAGCCAGCGGCGATCGATAACAGGTTATATATGATCGACGTATACCGAAAAAAAATACATACTCGACGCGTTTAGAATACATATCGGAGACTTGCAGACTGAATTATTTCCATGCGCTCGCGTGCTCGGGAACGAGAGAGAGAGAGAGAGAGAGACAAAAGAGAGATTAGAGTAAGAGAGAGAGGGAATAAAACAATTGGGAGGACGTCGGGTGAGGATTGAGAGAAGCCGCGCGCAGCGACGAGTAAAATGCCCTTTGAACAATAATCTGCCAGATGCGCGCGTATTTAAACGGGAAGAGAGAGGTTTTCACGGATTCGGAGGACCGCCCGCCTACGTATATATGCAGCTTTACATGTATACGTTTTGAAAAATGGGAACGTGTGAGTGCTTGTTCATGTAGACACAAAAAATTATTAAACCACGAAAGCAGAAAATAATGACAGCCATATACATAATCCGATGTTTGCCTCGAGAGATGAGAGGCGCAATGTCCGCCGATGCGCCCGACGATTCCGCCAAATGTGTATATACGATCTATAACAATGCTCGATATATGATATCACACAAGTGTTTGTTGTTACAGTATAGCACGTAACTGTCATGAAAAGTAGGTATTGTACACGCATCACACCACATATACACATACATCACATACACATACACACAGTTACACTCATAATTAATCAGACACTACGGGGTGGTCAGTTCGACAGACTTGACCGTCCGAGGTATTTCTCAACATCTTTTTTATTACTCTCTTAATTTATTTATTATTTTTAATTACTCTTTTTATTTTAATTTACATTTCTTTATTTAACGACCTTTCAGTGACCTTAACTCTTACATGTACATTATTTCTGTCTCTTCTTCATCTTTAATGATTATTTATTAGCTTTGTAAGAAGGTACGAATTAGTTCGTAAGGTGGCCAGAGCCGGACGATATCGATCCGGCTAAACATAGAAAATCAAGTGGCGTGGGCCCGAGTTAACGTAACGTCGTGATGTCCAAAATATACATGAAAGTATAAACAGGCACACGCTAAGCTTGCTATATCCTCGGAGTGAAAACGCTGCCGCATCAAGCCAGCTGTAGCCTTCCAAAGCTGCCGCTTTTCGCTCGACCGTGAAGAGGCGCTTCTTTTTTACCTTCTTTTATTTTTCTTTTTCTTTACTCGCCCGATACGGCTCTTGCAAGTGCGGCAGAGTTTTTGCTCCGAAATAATTCGTATTTGTCGTAAGGAAGATTCTGTATTTTTTGGCAATGATTTTTCGTTGGGTGGTAAGGTGACTAATTTATAGCGGTGATACAGTACTTCAAATATTTCATAATTAAATTTACTATATTTGAAAAGGACTTTCAAGAAGACGTATTTATTATTATTTTTGTTTTCACTAAATTGAATTATTTTTATTTAAATTGGAAAAATTGGAGTAACCAAATATTGTGTAAAATAATTTAAAAATAGGGCGTTTTAAAACAGGTTTTCCACAAAGTTATTTAAAATATATTTCAAAATGTATTTTAAATACTACATTAATACAAAAAGTATTTTGAATTTTGTACTTGAAAAGTAAAATACTCATTATGCCTGGAATACTTTATTATAGTATTTAAATATAAGTAGAAATATTGCTGCTCCAAAACGAAAAATCAATGCAAAGATAAATATAGAATCAGCTTATTTATAATAGTCAATTCTCATTAATTGACACATATTGCAATATTTTTAACAAATATTTAAATAGCTTATTAAATTATAGGTACTTAAAGTTGAAAATTTGTTAACAAATGTGTTATTTTTATTCTAAAAAATCTAATGTTGATTTTTTAATTTTTTTTCTGTGCTTGTCAAAAACATAGTATTTAATCGCGCTACTTTTTTTATCTAGTTCATTAAACTCGGTTACTGGATAACGTTTTCCTGTTTAACTAATAGGAAAACAGAAAAAATGTTATGACGGTAAAATTTAATAGTTACTTTGAAAGCAAAACACTTTTTGTTACATTTTTTAATTTTCTTATAATTAAAAATAAACCTTAATTTTTTCTATAAATTTGCATTATAAAAAGTTAATTATGTTTTAATAATAATTGAAACTTTTAGATTGCTCTAAAAAAGAATTTTCAAAAATTATTAAAAGTGTTGTTAACTTTGTTTTAAACAATTTAAAGTAATAAGATATATTACCTTTGTACAATAAATAAGTTATATTCGTGTATCTTTAAATCATAACACTCAATTTCAGTTAGAGAAAATGTCGTGACAGAATAAATCTAAATTTTCTATAACATATTCTATCTAATATTGATAATAATTATAATATCACTATTAAATTTCCATTATAACAAACGTTTATAATGTAGCTGTTAAGTCATTATAAGAAGTAGCACGCGTAAATATCACGATACGTCCCAATAAACATTTTTATTTTCAAGTGTTAAATCATAATAATAATACTCAAGTTTATAAATATACACGAGAACGTGAAGTATGCGATTGGCTACTTCTCTAATGTTTACGCTCTTGAATTAAATAACATCAATACAATATTAATTTAACAAATTTAAAAGTTTTTAGTGTTTACATAATATAATTTTTTTTGTGTTACGAGCTAGGCAAATTATATTGACAAAAATGAGTTTATTCGATGATAATAGGTTTTCAGGTCTCATTCTTATCGATTAGTTATTCATTTTTAAATAGAAATAGAAAATAAACATTAAAAGAAATTATATTTTCTCGGATAAAAATATTGTTTTCTAATATTACTTTAAAACTCTAAATTGTAATATTTTAATTAACAAAACATTGTTAACATTTTTCCGTATTAACACCTAGTTTAACCTAAATTTATTTCACACAATAATTAAATTTATTTTCAAATCTTCATTTCGAAGACTTTTCTCCAAACCACTCAGCTAAGGCAGCCACCTGTTGTAACCAGTATCCTATAGCTGTAAAAATAATCACAACAAATCCTACAAAGCTCTTTAAATTTCAAGGTCACTGAGGTCAACAACCTCGAAAAATTTTCCAGCCGCAACTGTCGTTAGCTTTCAAGCTCTTTAACCTCAATATTCTCTTTCATTAGAAGTAAAAATACCATCAGCCCGCAAGCGATCGACAATTCGAACGAAAATTTCAAATAGTCGCCCAATTGCCGGCAGTAAGTATTTTCACTTCACGCCCATAACAGACAGTCGAAAAATCGTCGTTCAACAAATCACTGGCCCCTCGCTCGTCGTCCTTTGACCTCGTGCAACATTCCCACTCCCTCACCCGCAAACAGTCGGATTTACACAAGCACTCACACGTATACTCAACTCACACCCACACACATACATACACATGCATTTATACATGAGCACTCACACGCTGGCGCGTTAAAAAAACGAGGCGTAAGCTCGCCACGTCCTGTCAGGGATGATGCGCGCGTCCGCGGCGATCGCTTTTGGAGCACGCAGCGCGCAGCTGGCGTTGATCTTTGGGAATCGTCATTTTTCGACGCGTCGTCGGAGAGAGAGAGAAAAAGATCGGAAATCGAGGATTTAAAGAAACGTACGTTATTGCGTAAAACGCGTACATTATTTTTTCTCCAATCTCATTTTCGTCAATGCCGCATCGGGACGACGCGAAAATTTTGAAGAAACGGACTCGCGTGAAATAATTGTCGAGACGTACTCAATGTTGCGTAATCGCATTCAACTGTTGTTTTGTCACGGCTGACTCGGTTACTTATCACGAGCGCGCGCGGGCGCGAGCGAGAGAGACAGAGAGCTTCGCGAAAATACCACCTCCGCGATTATCTCCACACACTTACAGACTTTTTTTTATCTACAACAGCCATTTTCTTTTCTTTTTGTTATGCAGAGAGAAAGAGAGAGAAAGAGAGAAAGAGCGCAGGATCTGGAGTCGTTAGGGAGCATTCACGATGCCGTCGCCGGGAAATTTAATGCCGAGCCGGGCCCACCTAGTCCGGAGCACGAGGCCCAGGGCTCGCTGAGCCTTTTTTAATCTCTATTGTTGCGTGTACGTGTACGTACGCACCGTACGTATATAAACGTCCTCACCGACGTGCACTGACACAGAGACACAATAATAATAAAAAAAAAAAAGAGAGCGCTCGCACGACGCGCGCGATTTTACATGCCCCGGGGGACCAGCAGCTGGAGGGAAAGAGAGAAAGATTGAGAGAAAGCTCGATTATCAGCACAGCTCGATCGCACGCCACTTTTGTCCACTGAGAAAGAGAGAAAGAAAGAAAGAGAGAAAGAGATAGAGAGCAAATCGTAATATCGTGTAGAGTTTTGTCGAACGATATAAGCGATAATTATGGCTCTCGAGAGTGTTACCGCGGCCGAGACTGTTATCCAAAGGTTTGAACCATTATATATCATTTTTTATACTTAAATTGCATTCAGTCATATTATTTATTTAGCACACATCTACTACACTTTGTTTTTCCTGGAGTGAGAGAAAATGAAAAATTGCGCGTGAAAACGATGCGATATGACTAATTTCTCACCAATACATATACAAGCAACGTACACGTATACATGAATTATTACGAGTATACCTGCTATGAAATAGCTGTAAGCGTATGGATGTGACTAATGCATGCTCTTTACCGCAATGGGAGCTTTGTCTTTTTTCAGAGGTGATGGGAAACGATATTTATGGTAAAAACATTTCGAAATGAGTATTGTTATTTTTATCCATGATTATTCGTCTCGAAGCATTCGCAATTTCTATGAATTTCATTTTATGACTAAATCTTTTTTACCCAATGAAATATGTTTCTTCTAATTTTGCAATGCAAAGTATTTATTATAACGATTTTATTCTCTATTAAATAACTTGTTTGCGCCGAATCAATAATATATTCGTAATGTAACCATTAATCGCGGAAAAAACTGTTTATTTATTTTTGTTACAAAGTTAATATACATTAAAAATTAATAAATTCCTATACATCAGCTAAGCAAATCAGCCGTCAGCGGAAAAACGTCGCCGATTATGCCCCGCGCTTGTGCGCATAAATGCGATATCCGCATTGTTTCATAATACCTGTGCGAAGGCACATAACAACCTATACCTACCTACGCGATCAACTGTATCTTACTCCCGCGCTAATAAATATTCCATGCCGAAGTATACAATATATACAGAACGGCTGCACCCCACATATACTTTTGTCTTTACATCGTTGATTCCCTAACGCGCCGTAGTCTAGACCTTCGCTTTTAGCTCCCCTCGCCGCTGCTTTAGCGTTTAATAAACCTGCCATATTCTCAGACAATGCTCATCCTGTTAATACACTAACGACTTTTGTTTGCAGCGTGGAATAATGTAGGAGGGAGTTATAACTCTTTAATTATTGATTTTCACGTATAAATTTATAAGTAACGCGTGTATTCCGCTTTTTGTTTTTCCCGGACTTGGATCTTTCAATCGTGCAGTTTGTCGGAACTGAATAAAACCTGCCATTATGTTTAAGTAATGGTTTCTTTTTAGTCGTACGTATAGCGCGACAGTCCAGTTCAAAAGTTCGCGACGCTTTTATCTTGCCTTTCTAGCCTTTTAAATACTCATTGATAATAATCGTAAGCCACATACTTTCATACGCTTTCGCTTCGCGCGCTTCATGAGAAAATTAATACCGGAGCAAAAGTGAAGGGACGCACATAATTTTTAACCTGGTTATGTATCCTGTGGCTTCTCAGGATAACTGTCTTAAGATTATTTTTCTTTTTCGTTTTTTTTAGAAATTGAGGTTTTAACACTTTAAGATCGAGATTAAAAGAAACAAGTTGAATTCTAACACTTAGCTCATCCATTAAGACAATGAATATAATCTGTATAACTTTAATAAATATTTCTTTTCTCTTGTAAACTCGTAAAATGTAGAAGTCTTGGACTTGGATCAGAATTGGACTTATTCTCTCTCTTCCAATTCCCATTGTTTATTTTATTAAAGTAATAACATTATATTTTAACACAAAGTAAATCAACAAATATTAATTAACAAATATTAATCAATAAATTTTAGTTACTTTCGATAGCATACTTTATTTTAATTATCGATTATTTATTTTTGGTACATTGTATATTCTAAATGGATAAGCTTGTTTTACATGATTTTGTTAAATAAACTTGATTCGCATTAAATAAGCCAAAATTGAAGACAATAAATTGAATGTAAAAAAAGAAACACTTGAAACTGTATTTATTTAGAATTCAATGGACTCATCGGAAAATGTCAGAAAGTTATTGTTCAAAAATCAACTTCTACTCGCTACGATATCTCTACTATATAACATGTTTTCAATAACTCTATGTCTTTTATATGAAAGTGCGATCCTTAAGCCTTTCAAGAACGGTGTAAATTCAATTTTAAGAAAAGAGTGACTTGTTCAGTTACCTTGGGAAGCCACAAATACATATATATACCGAGACTCGCAATATTAGGCTCAAGGTTAGACGCGAACGAGCCCAACGACACGTAAAACATAGATATAACAAGGCTCCCCTCCTTGAGTTTCGTTGATTCGGTTGCATTGCACGCGCGCGCGTGAGAGTTATATATATAAATTTATATACATATATAAAGGAAGCCCCGCTGGAGTGTATATAGCCATGGTTGCGTCACAGCTGCACAGCTGCTTCTCGAGACTCGATGACTTTGAATTTGCCAATTCGCGCGTGTATCTTACTTATTTTCAAATAAAATTTTCTTCTATTTTGATTAAACATACGAGATTTCCTCGCTGATTTCTCTTGAGATTGCTTGAAGCGGACTTTCACTTTTTAATGTGGTAAAGGACGTTCTCGTTGAAGCTCGGTACGATTGCCAAAGTTAAAGTAGGAATTTTCCTCTTTAAGGAATCGACAAACTTGTATTCTCTTTATTCAAGTCACAGATATTTAGGTGTCTTTTGCTGTTTTCGGGCATTTTTTAAAAAGTAATCCCGTAGAATCCTAATTGAAGCATAACAACAAAGAAAATATTAATTTCAGCTGCTCAGGTGATTTAACATAAGATCATTAATTTTTCAAAGTAGCTTCTATATTTAGCTTATAGACGAATGAACACAATAAAACTTCATTTATATATGAGAAAATGTATAAGTTCGAGAACTTTCAAACGGCAACCGTGAAATAAATAGCACATATCAAGATTACGATTTTCTCTTTTTCTGTTTCACGAAATGCCTTATCACCAAAGCGATGCGGGACGTTAACTATACTAGTATGATAAGCCTTTTCTTTTAAACTTGTTTCTAAGATTACGAAGGAAACACGAATTCGAGTTATGCCCCTTGTAAACACCTCCGCCGTTCGACTTATATAAACATGATAATACAATACAACACGAACACACATTTTACATTCATATATGAGATATGAAATGATTGTAGCATGCTACAAGATTTTTCAGCTATGCTGCTGAAATATCATGGTGAATGTGATGATGCTTTTCAATTGATGATGATGATGATTATGAGGATGATGATGAATATTATGATGATTATGATGACAATGCTACATGAAAAAAAATTATTTTGCATTTTTAAACACTTCGAAAATTTATAAAAAAATGTTTTTATTATTTATGTTATATTATGACTACGACATATGACATGCTTATATGATGCATACAAATCGTCAATGATGATTCGTACGAACTCGAGGTCGTAATCACGAGCTGCTTTCGGTGTGGTAAGAAAATCAAAATTTGTTTTAAATTTTGAGTAAAACAAAATTATTTTTAATCGGGTCAATGTAATAAGTAGTTTTGAGTTAATCAAATTTCAACCGCAGTAGAGATCAGAAAAGCCTTGGTATTTACCTTCACTTGACATTTAGAATTAGATATTGTTCGAGCCTTGCTTTACTTATGTAATGTTTATCTTGAAATTTTCAAATTATTCATGTAAAACTTGCTCATTTTTAACAGATGTTCATCTTAAAATACATCTGACTAAAATTTCTTTAGGAAAAAAACATTTTTACTTGACAAGTAATAATTAGTATATATTAGTAATAATTTGAGCTATTTAAATCGTTATAATATCCACTGATCCAAATTAAGGAGATGTATATGTAACGCCAAAATGCCTGTAATTCTATTATAAATAAAGCCTTCAATTTGGGATTTTGGAGCACATGTAAATAACATATGTTTATCCAAAATGCTGTCAAAAAACATTTAAAAAAAAATTGAAGGCTTTGTTACAGCATTGTACCTAGTGAAAAATTAGCAAAAATATCAAATTCATGACAACAAACTGAAGTATCACAGTTAGGTAGTCGGGTTTGGGAAAAGGCGGTCACAAATCGATTGTATTTGCGACGCAGAAAACGAGCCGCCGGTGAGAGTCGATCAATGTCTTTGCCGAGGGTAGTAGAGAACTTTGTACTTGCACTGCATATGTATGATATTCGTCTATTTAACGCAATGCGACTTGGGTACTTGGATGAATGTAGCATTTTAATGGGTGACTGATTTTGGTGATTGTTGGATTGACTATTATCAGTCGTTGATTTTGATAATTGCAATTATTTTATAATTATAAATTAAAAAAATTTAACTCGGAGATTTTTATGATATTTTTTTTTTATTTTGAATGATTGAAATTACATTTGATTATATATAAGTAAAAAATTATAAATTTGAAAATATTGAAAATGTCTGTAAAAGTAGATTATGCTATTATAAGGAAATACCGCATATAGTTAAAATGATGAATCATGACTGCCTTTAGTTCAAAACACAATCTTTTAGTGTAATAACTGCTGATTGTAAAATCGCTAAGCAATTTAAAATAAAATTATAAATTTCTTTCACATTATTTTTTTTAAAAATTGTAGTTAAGTATATTTCAGTCAGAACAACATTTCAGAAAACTTAATTTAATAATTTTCACTTGTTCTTATTGATTGGCAATTGTTTTATTATACATGTTCAAATGGTAACAATAATAATTACATTTAAAAATAAATTATTTTATTTATAAATTGTAAATTCTAATATACAGAAACTGAGAACTTTTCTTAATGTGACATTAAATGAGTTTATCAAATATATAATGCTTATAGAAAAAAAAAGAAAATAATTTATTATGTTGCTTACTGTTTAAAGTAACTACAAATTTTCTCTCGTAATGAAATTTAGAGAAAATTTAAGTGATAATAGTGGTAAATCTTACTATAATTTTATAATAGATTTCCGTTACTAATAGTATAGGTTGTCTTAAAACGTTTAAAATAAGTAGGAAAATAGTTTAACCTAATATAATACCAGCTATTGTCATCATAAATCATCCATAATAGGTCTGCATAGCTCAAATCTCGACATCATAAATTATATGAAATGCAGCAACAGAATTTATCTGTAAAAAAATTTTTTCCTAACAAAATTCTTAAAAATTCAATAACTTTTATTCTCAAAATCACGTAATTTTTTTTAGCAGTAACGACGACAATGATTTGGAGGACGGAGAAATTCCCTCCGACGAGGATGATGAGCCAATGCCTATCGCCAAACCAGCTCAGGAGGCACCCAAGCCTCCACCATCAAAGATTGATTCACCTGTGAGCAAGAGCTTCGACAATAAGTTTGGCAAAAGCAACAAATCTGGTGGACCAGATTGGTTAAATAGACAAAAAGATGTTACCAGCGATGATTTCGCTGGTAACGTCGAAAAAGCGATTAAGGCGCGCCTTGAAGATGACAAGGCGAAAAGTCACGACAAATCCAGTAGAAGTAAAAGCAGCAAAAACAAAAATAGGAAAAGAAATCGGGAAGAGAGGGCAGAAGAACGATCTAGGGACCAAAAGGTTTGTATTTTATATATTATCTCAAAAGGTAACCACAAATATTTTACTTTGCTTAAATTATCATTAATTATCTCGTAAATATTGCAGAAAAAGAAACTGAGCGATGAAGAAAACGGCAACGAAGATGACGATGAAATGTTATTTGTACGTGGTGCTTCTCCTACCAGAAAAGGTTCCCATGAAAATTCGTCTCCCAGAAGAGGTGACCATGATAATTACAACAGTGGCTCAGATTATGATGATAGACCGATCTCTAATCGACATAGGGATGACAACAAACGAGGCGGTGGGAGATGTAAGTATAACCTGATTTTTTTAACCATATCATTTTGTTTGAAAGTTTTAAAAATGGTTAATTTCTGTTATTAGTAGAAAGATATTACTAGAGTGATGTAAATTTATTCACAATGCACATCAAAAGAAAATGATTTTGATTTATTTATTTTTTAATTAATTTACAATCTTTTTGTTTCTATTATTTTTATTACAATTATTATTATTATTACTATTAATTTAAAAATTAAGTACTATGTTTTTTAATTTTTGAAATTTTATTTAATATTGATAATTAATTTAATTATGATAATTAATGCATGCATACATATCAATATATTACAGTTGTTTCACGTCCTGGTTTGAAAATTTCATTGTTACAATGAAAAGCAATTTGAAAACTACTTTTTAACATGTGATTTTTAATTCAGTATATTAATAATATTTTTCAAGTTATTGAAAAAGAAACAAACACAGTGTCATTGAAAAGACATTGATAATGCCATTTGTATAAGACAGTAAATCGCAGATAATAATTTATTTATATTTCTGAAAAATAAATAAATCATACACACTATTGATAGAATTAAGAAGCTTTATAAACCTATGAATTATAAGAATGCAGTTTGCATTAAGTTAATAAACTCATCACGACATTTATTTCATTAATCAACTTAACGCACACAACGGCAATATGCATTACCTAACAGTCTCAGTCTGTGGCACTAACTCTAACAAAGTTCAGCTAAACCGTTTCGCTCACCATGGGTGTATCTGCCCTTCGAATTGCCTTTTATAATATCGCGACGATGAAATTTTCCATAAACCAGGGTCGCAGTCTAAACAACAACAGCAACAACAGGACCGTAACAAAAAGTTTCCTTTAGCAACCGGGCGCAGAGCTGCAAAGAACGACCGGGGCGGAAAGAACAAAGGCAGAGCGCAGCTGCGTAACGAGCGCATCGGCCGGCGCCAGGGTAACGACCATAATCAGGATCCAGATGCAATATGCGTCTATTACATGCAGGGCAAGTGCCACCGGGGCGACGATTGTCCCTACTCCCACAACGCTCTGCCGCCCAGGAAGATGGAGCTCTGCAAGTTCTACCTGATGGACTGCTGCGCCAAGAGGGACAAGTGCCTCTACATGCATCACGACTTCCCCTGCAAGTTCTTCCACACCGGCCTGAAATGCAACGCCGGCGAAAACTGCAAATTCTCCCATCAGCCCATGAGTGAGCAGGTTGGTATATTAATAGCTTTGTTAAACTCTTGCCAAAATATTGTCAATTTTATTTTAATATTTTTTTTTGCCTTTCAGGTGAAAAATATTCTGTTGAAACATTTAGAGACTGCTCCAAAAGAAATATTAGGAAATTTCCCGCGAATGAGTAGAGAAGGTGCAATGTATTTAATAAATAATACGGAAAAATGTTTATTAGCTCAAGGACAGGACATGCCGAACCCAAAAATCCCAAGTCTTTTTGAGTTAAAGCTTCCAACTCCAAACGATAGTATGCCGAACGATTCTGGCAAAGACGATGGTAAGCATTGCTTTTATTTGCCTTACTTTTAAATCTATTTATCTTTCAATAATTGAAAAAATAAATAATTGTAATTGCAAAATTTGTAGGCGATGATCATTTGTCACATCGAGACAGAAACAGGGACAGAAAATCGTCAAAGAAAACACGTTGGGGATCAGACGAGGACCGTGTTCCTTTAGATATGCTTGTACAGTCGGCAAGTCAATTGGGTTTACAAATTGGCGCTAACGCACAAGACAAGTCTCAAGCACCGATAAATTTCTACACTGAAGGCGGTCCAGATGCGGCGAAAAAAGATAAAGAATCTAAAGAAGAGTCAACGAAAGGAAAGAACAGTCCGATGCGCAGTCTGAGTACGCTACCAAAAGATGTGGATCTGAGGCAACTTCTCGGTTCTGCAGGTCCGAAGGGACCACAAGTTGTTAGTCTTGCTGAAGAGGCGGCTAGTCTTACTAAGTCCAAAATCGATGACGAGAGCGATCGCGATGAGGAAACAGAACTTGTAATCGAGATGTCTACAGATGACGAGGATAAGGATAAGGATAAGAAAAAAACGCAAGGTAATTTATATTTGAAGAGAAAAATTAATTTTTTTATAAAATTGTGTGTACATATTTTAATTTACGCCTAATAACATAATTTAATAATGAATTGTACATTTTTTTAGAAACGCCAGATTGTACAGTAGTTGATAAGCTTAAAAATTCGCCAACTTCGACTAGCCAAGAAATTCCTGCGAATCTGCCGAAGAAGACGCAGGAGTTGTACATGCGGATACAACAACAACAGCGAGAAGCAGAGGATAGTTACAAAAACTTGGAGAACACCGAAGATCAGCAAATCAACCAAGAGGATTGGTACTCGGACGATGATAACGATGATGACGATGATGATGACGACGATGATCAACTGACGATTGTGCTGAAGGATATTCAGAAGGAGGAAGAAGATGAAGAAGACGAGGATGATAAGAAAGAAGAACCTGTGGAAGAGGTCCCTCAACCTTCATCTATACCTCAGCCTGCAGCAATCGTTGACAAGCTCGGTGATTTAAGCAAAATAGACATAAGCATGGAGGTATCCAAATTGTTGTCATCTATTAAAGCACAAAGTTCATCGAATAGTCAAAAGCAAGACAAAGAGGCAAGAGCTAAAAAAGAAGCGTCTTTACCGAGTAGTCAAGTAGATGTGGCGAAACCCAGTGTACCGGAAATTTCTTCACAATTGTCAAAGATGGATACTGGTAGCAGTAGTCCAAGATTATCGCCAAGTAGAACTTCAGGTTTGTTTCAAATATACAAGACACAAAATTCATTTCTAATCTATCATAACAGCATACTTATAATTTACTTTTTTTTAACAGTACCGGCAGTGACACCCCAGCCGTCTAGCGTATCTAGAGATCCTCGAATGAGTCGCGATCCTCGTCAGCGCAGGGACGAGAGACATTCAAGCAGCGGCAGCGGTAGTGTTCCAGCAGCCAGCAAGCCTTCCGAAGTAAAGGAGCAGCGCTCCTTGAGGCTTGAGACGAGCATCTACAGCTCGGGTATTATAGCCCAGGACACTGGGATGGATACCGACCTTCGTGCCAAACCCGATCAGGATCATAGGCGGAAGGACATGGATTTGAGGTGCTTCCCACCCACTCCAAGCTTTGGCGATACAGACTTACGACTTGTCGGGGGTCACTATCCAGACGCCTCTAAATCCGGTGACGTCGATCTTAGACAGATGCTCAGTCTCCCGTTTAAACCAGTTCCCTCGCATGTACCCTGCACAGAAATCGAAGCTGGTATTACGTCTCATCCACCCATGCCTTATAAGGTAATTTATTTTTGCAATCTTGAGTTTGCAGCAAATTCATTAAAATACAGTTTTTTTCTTTTACGAATAAGTGATATGTTTTTGCAAAAACACAACAACCGTGTTTATTAAACTCTGTTTTTTAATAATAGGTATACGTCGTGGACGTACCCAGACCCGATTACACCGGCTTAAAGTTGACGAGGAATGATCCCCAAGTTAAGTACGATCCCAGACTACGCAAGATTTTTAGATTAGGTAAAGATGACATAGCAGACTCACCGATGTCGCCACCGCCAGTAAAAATGTTGGATACTCCCAAGTCTCCGCCTCTCGTAAGGACCGATCCAAGGCGCAAAGCTCTAGAGGCAGTTCCGCCTAAAATTATACCCACAACAGTTCAACAGCACCCACTCCACGAGCACTCAAATATGACTGGTTAGTTTTTTTTAATGTTTATTTTTTTTATAAAGTTACTTATTTACTTTTACTAATTGATTTTATTCACCGGTTGACTATAGTTATATTAATTGTAATATGTTAAAACTTGTAAAAGTTTTGTTTTAATTGTTTTAAATTGCTCAGTTTTTAAAATAAAATGCCGATTAAATTCTTAAGTTACTAAATATTTTGTTTTAAAATAGGTATGCCAATGGGTATGGGGTCACCTTACATGCAGGGCCAGATGCCAGCACAGATGCCCGCACAAATGCCAGCACAAATGCCAGTGATGCAGGGGTCCATGTCTCAAGGCATGGGTCCACAGCCGCTGATGATGTCAGGCAATCCTATGATGGGTAACATGGCCCCGATGATGCGCGATGGTCCAATGATGCGTGATGGACCAATGATTCGCGATGGCCCGATGATGCGAGACGGCCCAATGATGCGCGATGGTCCGGGAATGCGCGATGGTCCGGTAATGCGCGATGGCCCAGTAATGCGCGATGGGCCAGTAATGCGCGATGGCCCTGTGATGCGCGATGGTCCTGTAATGCGGGATGGCCCTGTGATGCGCGATGGTCCATCGATGCGGGATGGCCCAGTCATGGGTGGTAATGGCCCAGGACCAATGGGTCCGTCTAACATGAGAATGGGAGGCATGGGTCCTGGTGGACCTGGCCAACCTTCGCAACACTCTGGTCCACCATCTCAGGGACAAATGAATCAGTACGATCCGCGTTACAATTCTCAGAGAGGTGGCAACGTTGGTCTGCTTGGAGCTGGACCACCACATGGTTATGGTCAGGACATGAGAGGGTCGCAGTACGATGGGCCGAATAGATATCCTCCTGACAACTATAATAATTACGGCAACGCACCTAACCCTGATCGGGGTTTTAATCCTAATGGTCAACTCGACGAGCCCGGCTACGGCAGTCCATCTGACTGGAATAATGGTCCAGTGAGGCAAAATCGCAAAGATAGACGGCGGCCGACACGAGGCAAATTCGGTGGTGGTTCACTTAGGAAAAAGGACATGTAAAGCAGTGCTTAATAGTGTTACAATATGCACGTGTGCATGAGAGTCGTTGTATATTTGTATAGGAGCGTGGGAAGAGCGAGAGCTTTCCAAAATAGCTTGAAACTGTGGTATGAAGTATGGTATGAGGTGGTCATGAACTATTTATTATTGAAGGCAAATATTGTCTGGCCACATTTGTCGATACTAAGATTTTGTTATATGCCGCATATAGTCTTATAAGTAAATCAAGAACTATTCTATGACGTTTTATTATTGCCGTAAGTTTTACGAGATATGATTATATGAAGCGTTTTGACTGTCGAAGACCGGGTATGTGAGAATTCTTATATATCTAGAGGTAAAACAAGTTATTGTTTGAAAGATTCTGTACAGCTCAAATGAATGAGATTTTGTCATTTTTGCGACGTCGTTTTCGAAAAAGTTTAAAAAAATGCGACAGGTTTAATCGAATTATTTAATTGAGTATTTATTGTACATAAACTATGAGATATGAAGAGTTCTATGAGATTGTAAGTGTTTGTTATCAGGAACCTTAGACTGTTCCGATTAAACACGTTTAAGTACATAAAGCTCGCCGAATAAAGGTTTTTTTTCTACATGCTTGATGTTTATTTTTATTATGTCTTCCATGTATATACTGTATATGAAATTTATATATGTATATGTGTAATATACATTAATATGCACATGTATGATATATTCTATTGGCGAAGTTCAAAGTAACTTTTACAAGGTTACATTTATCTACTTTTAATGAACTCTGATTTTATAAAGCAATAACAAATATTATTCAAATCTGTCTTGGAATTCATTAATATCCTTATTCCTTGTTCCTTTTTTAATGATTGCATTATACTTATATACTGAAATTTGATAGCTTGAATGGTAATTTGAAGTAAAAGGACATATTTTGTAACAATTTTTATATTTTTAATAATATAATCTTACACTTTTCATTACAAAATTTTTATTTATCATAAAAGATGATGAATTTTAAGAAATTTTAACATAACACACATGTCTTGTATTTTTGACCTTACATTAAAACTATTTACAGTAATTTATCGCAGACTCAAATGCGATAATAATGAGTTTTTGAAAAATAGAAACTCATAAATGCGTAGTTATTATTTATGTTTTTAATGTATTACTGCACTTAATGGTTCTGCTCTTATAACTGATAAATCCAAACGTGCATCCATTTCGTCATCGAGTTCTCCTACAACAGCACTAAACAATATTTTTATTATTTTCAATAAGTTTTATTTAAATTTCTTTATATATATCTTAAATAAGTTTATGTAGGTAAAGGTAACAGATTTTATTTTAGTAGTTTTTAAGCTTAAGTAGATTTTTTTGTGCAAAAACACTTTTTAAAGAAAAAATATTTCTATAGAAAAGATTATTATTAGGACTATAACAAATACATTAGAAAGTATGTTGAACTAAATTTATATAGATTGATATAAAGATAGTTAAATACACAAGAATTGTATATAAAAATTACTATAAAATCTATTACTTGTTACAATTGAAAGATAAATTATGAAATAGTATTACTTTAAAGTATATTTAGATAGATAAAAAAATATTGTTATTTTAAAATTGAATAGCCTTAATGTTAAATAAAGTTTAAATATTTACACATTATCTCCTCTGATGATATGTAAACCCAAAACAACTTGTTCAACACCCTGTGATGTACTGTAAACTCTCTCGTGTGATTCATCTAATATCAAATTAATTGTTTGATCAAAACCTTTCAATGTTCCCTAGAATAAAATAGTTAACATTTAACATAAGTATTAGAAAACACAATAAAATTATATATTAAGTAAATTTATTTGTAAACAGTAGGACGACTTACAATGAAATTGCGACCATCAGACGTGATGATAGATACAGTATCTAAAATTAATGTAAATTTAAGAAAAAATATATATTTCATTGTTTTCCCAACCTGTTAATTAAATTATTGAAAAGGATACGATTTACATAGCTTTCCAAGCCTGATGCCATCTCGATGAAAATTTTTCCGGCTGCAACGTTTCGAAAAATAAACTATTGAAATTTGAGGTTAAGTGATACAAACAGAATATCCAGCGACGCGCACAGAAAAGTTCTTCAATACAGGTAATATACATTTCATCGTTATAATGAAGGTTCGTTCGTATTATAAGAAAATGATCGATAATACACTTTATTTGTCGAAACCCATATTGTTGTTTGTCATGGGTATGGACTTCTGACGTCATTATTATAAACTGTACAACCCTATTTGGATGTATATGTATAAATAATAAGTATACGGCCTACCGACGTTAGTAACGTTTAATATCGTTTTAAGTAATATCTATTTAAGAAAGCAAATACAAAGATTTTTATTAACTATACAAAAAATTTAATAAAAAATTAATTGGATAACGGTTAAAATATGTTCTAGCACTGTATCAAATTTTTTTTATTATTTTGGAGCAAAATCAATATATTAACTTTCAAAAAAAATTATTTACAAAGCTTCAAATTTTACCGAATTATGTAAGCGTGTTAATCTTGCTGCGTTTTTTATAAGAAAGTTTAAATTTAAACTAAACTGTTTTTAAATTAAACAAATATGCTATTCGATACCAAGCTCAATGCTCCAAAATTAATTTTGGAGCACTAGGTATGTGGGTAAATTTTGTGACTTCCCAAAATAATTATCTGTGTCCATTTCTTTTGTTTCAAAATCGAAAATTATGTTATTTGAAGTATTTAAATAAAGATTTCTTTTTTATATACTTATCTACCTATACTTAATTCAAAAAGTTATTGGAAAGTTGTCATTTAACAAATATTGCACCAGGTCCAAATGGCTTGAGTGCATTTTTCGAGAATTACTTCTCGATGTTTTTTCTAATTTAAATAAATATAAGTTTTAACACTTTTATTTATTTATATTTAATTTGTTTTTTCTGATCTTGGATATGTTTAAATGTAAAATCGTTCATTTCATGAATAATTATTACGAAAAAGGAACCGTTAAATAAATAATATTTGTTTATGTAAATTAATTTTAATCACAAATTTTTTTTATTTATATGAATCTAAGGGCTATTCTATTTTCGGAGTTTTTAGTATAACTTGTATGTACACATGTCAAGATTGCAGCAAAAGTGTGTTTGAAATTACCGTCTAATGACGTTTTTTATAAGAAAGTTTAAATTTAATAATCATGCTAGTATTTAGTGCCTAAATCAATTAACAAAAATATAAAAATCTTGAAAGACAAAATCGATCCTTTGCCGAACGCATCGCTAAAAATGAGAAAAAATTCTTAGAAACACTTCTAAATAATCTCAACCTGTTTTAGCAGGCAAATTTTATTTAAGATTTAAAGTATATAGTCGCATAGAGGTAGGCCGAATCACAGGTAGTAGGACGGCGAGGGTGAGCCCCAGCTATCCATTAGCATAATCCTGACTGGCAAATGACGTCAGGTTTACGCATGCTCATGTTTCATCCCACTTTATAGAAACTTTACAATTTGTTTAAACTTGTAATAACGTGCATTTAATGCAGACAGGTAGCGACATGAATTACAACAGGTACTGACTTGTCATGAAACAATTGCTGCAAAGCGCTAATTAACCTTTGCTTAATGCGACTCTAATACCTATATACTACGATTATAAGGCGAACGTTATAAAATCATTATTTTTAATTATAATCAAATCTGTGACTGCGCAATTGAGTAATTGAGAGAGCCCATAAATAATTATCGAGAAAATTACCCAAAATTAAAGCTATCTGAAGAATTAACAATTTAATAAAAAATTTCAATTCTTTAAAGAAAAAGAAAAACATCGCACCTGCAACATCATCGATCCCAAGCCCTAAAAAAAGCTTTTCTCCTCGGAAAAAACCATACCTAATCCCTACACACTAAATCCCAAAAGAGCCCGCCGCGCGCGCTCCGAAAGTCAGAAAGAGAACAATAGAAACCTATACCACCCCGTGCGAGCGCGCTAACCATTACTCTTCCCTCATCTCTCTCATCTATCCACCTCTACTCTCCGCAGTATATCTATCCAGTTCCACATAGACGTAAGAGAGACGATCTTACGCAGCCTCTTCCGCGAAACTCGCTCCTCTCCGGAACAGCTGTTCTCTTTCTCTCTTTCGACGGTTGACCATCGAAATTTCCGCCATTCGAATCCAGCCGCTCCCATTGGCCCGCCGCGCCTATGGGGGGAAGCCTGGAATTTACAACCGTAGTATATAGTACAACCATACGTACAACCGCCGCGCTTTGGTTTCTCTCTTTCTGTGGCCGTGCACGCGCGCCAGTCCCCGCGAATGCAGGCATGAACGGGCAAAGCGCCGCCACCGGCCCAATCTATACTCTTTCGTCTCTCCTCTATATATATACCTACACACATATACTCATACGTTAGTGCCTAAGCAGCGTAGAGCGAGAGCGAGCGGCGTCTCCGGGAACCAGTTTACTATATACTACACACTATTCTACGCGCGCGGAATGGAAGCGCGTACCGTACGTAGTGAGGCGGACCTTGAGGCTTGACGAGAGAGAGCAGCTTTTTTTCGGCTCACTCTCGAAAATTGTCGGGTGACGCGCGCGAGAGACAGCCAGGAGGCCTCCGCCCGCCTTTTTTTTTTTTTCAATCGCGCGCGCGCGCGTGCCTGCTCTTTTTCCGCGCGTCGAATACACTCGTGGCAGAGCGCGGCGGCGGGTACATATACGTGAAGTGCCTGTGGGTTTTCTCTCTGCGCAGCGCGCAGTCTTTAGTGTCTCTGTGCTTCGGTGCCGAGAGCGAAGAGCTAGATCGGCGCGTATAGAAAGATACGCATTTGTCGGAGGCGCGCAGGAAGGACGAGAGAGGAGGAAACAATGAGCGTGGCGATAAACTCATCACCCGCAGGTTTGTACTCGATTTATTTCGGCCCCGCGAGCGCCGCCGAAAGTCACCTTTTTCTCTTCCTCGAACGGGGGGAAAAAGCTCGAGAGAAAAAGAGGGAAAGAGCCCTGGGGGCCGCCTCGTGCTCGCTCCGAGGCTGTTATCGCATCGCAGAGCGATAAGAGCGGAGAGCGTCCAGCCCCGATGACAAAGCTGCCTATGTACTTGTATGCGTACACGATACTTGCAATGGGATTCGAGCGTTAAAGAAAACGCGAGCGCGACGATGACACATCTTGAACGTGTATACCGAGAGAGCATTGAGAGAAAGTACCTCTATAAGTTGCTACATTGGAAGAGGAAAAGGCGAAATGTGTGACGATCATTGCGCCGTTGCGCGTGCGAGAACATCGGGGGAGATTAATCGCGTCTAATGAAAGTTGCTCTCGTTGTTCGCAGGTGTGCTCAGCAAGCAAGCCAACTGGAAGCGAAGAGCCTCGGAAGACGGTAAGCGATGTTCTTCTCTCCCCCTTGTTCTGTGTGGCTGGGTGTGCAGGCCGAGACCGTCGTTGCCGCCTTCCTTATGGCAGTTTCTACCAGAGAGCGAGAGAGAAAGATAGAGAGAGAGAAAGAGAGAGAGAGAGAGAGTGAGAGCGATCAGATGCGGGAAGAGAGTGCTTGAGCCGAGAGGCTATTTTTCTTTTATTGTTTGTGAATTTCGTGCGGTTTGTGTTGATTAGATAAAGTGTCTTTGGTTACACAGTGATTATATAGCGCTTTTAGTATCTGGAGATTTGTAGATTTGGCCAAAGTGGTTGTTTGGTAGAATTTCAGGGGATCGACTATTGGGTAGAGAGTACCAAAAGGTGTACAGAGTACTTAAGATGTTTGTTATATTTGCAGAAGACGAGAGGCGGAATGAGAGTATTAAGAGGGCAAAGTATTCTTGGTACGTCAGATTGGAGAGCGAATCTCCAATACCCACAGATGAGGATGACGAATCCATATATTCGATGCAGGAGAATGAAACTGGTTAGTCACATGATCTTTCTTTTTTTATAATTAGATTTGAGGCATTATATTGTATAGTATCAGCAACTTTTAAAACATAAAAATAAGTACAATTGTTAGTAAATTTCTATTTTATTTTTCAGAATTCGCTCGAGACACATCGGATACCACAACACATACATGGGTCAGTAGTAGTGATAGTGAGGTTTCAGTTCATGTCGAATATGAATTGGATTCTCAATCAGAAAATGAAGACCCATTCTTGGAAATGTCATCGTCTTCGGAACCTGAGGTATACTTTATTATTTTAAAATATAAATTTTACTGTAATTTTTTAAAGTTCTTTTTTAAAAAATTGTTACATTTACAGAATATCTTGGCAGTTGAATTCATAACTGTTTGTGAAACAGAAGGACTTGCAGATGATAGTGATGATTCAAGGAGTTCCATAGACAGTGAAATAAAAAGAACTGATTTTTGGACATGTGTACAGTGTAAAAATCGAAATAATAACCCCTTATTCCGTTTCTGTGAAAAATGTTATCAGGTAACTAGATTCATTGTTAAAAAATATAAAAATCAAGAACAGACTTTAAATCAGAAATTTAAAAAATTTTTTGAAAGTATTACAATATATAAATTTATGTATGCTGAAATTAAATATTTATATTTTGAAAAAAAATTCTTAAATAATATTCATAAAATTTTAAATTATTTATTAGACTATTAAATTATTTACATGCAATTAAAAAAATTAGATTTTGTAGTTTGAATTTTAGAATAAAAATATTTAAGTTTTGTGATTATCTCTAAGATTTTTATTTGTCATATTTATGCTAATAATATGAAGAAAATTATAAAAATTAGTTTTTTATTTTTAAGTTTATTTATTTCTATAGCTGGCATTTAATAATGCATTAAGATCTAGATGTCAAATAATTTTAAAAAAACATTTATATTAGTGGGATCACATGTTAAATAAATAGAAGTCAAATTTTAAAGTAAAATGAAAACAAAATACTTACATAATTTGAAGTCAATTTGAGCAGTTCTTTTTAATCTTTGACTATCCATTCATTTAACATAACATTGTTATACATATTTTTTTTAAATTGTAATTTTAGTTTAATTAACGACGCGAAATAGATTATGGTAAAAGATCTTTTATCTCTTATCAAAAATTCATTATTAATAATTTAAAATTTAATTAATTAATACAAATTTCATAACTTAAAAAAATATAATTCATTAACATTATTTACGAGAGCTGTCTGCCGTTAAATATTATTTCCCTAAAGAAAGACTTTAAAAGGCCCTTTGCTCCGAAATTTGGGATCAATTAACTTGAAATCGGTAAAACAGATTTCTTTAAACTTTCACCCACACATCCTTGGATGAGCGAGCGCGGCTCTTTCGAGATCCAGTGTATCTCGTTTCGTTCGACTCCGCAGACTCTCGCGCGCCGTACGCAATAGATCCTCCGAGTTGACTCATGTCAGAACATGTTCAAAACGGACAAAGATACCAAGCGTTCGGCAGCGCTCCTGCAAAACAAACCTGGAAAACCCGAATTTTCGCACAAAAATTACATTTTATTTATAATGAAATAGAAAAACAAAAAAAGTAATGTTATAATAAAGTTAAAAATTATAAAAAATTAAATAAAATCTCGTATAACAGGAGCGGAAAACGCACTTTCCACGGAGCAAGCCAAGGCGGAAACCACGGGCCCAGAAGGATCAGAGTAAGAGTTTATCCAGGACGAACTCTTCGGTAACGTCAACTCAAGAACTCTGCGAAATGGATTCGGGAATAGGGTCGAGCCAGAACGAGCAGGACTCCGTGCTGGCGTCGAGCCAGGATCTTGACAGGCCTCTCACCGACTCCCAGAGTAGCGAAACGATGCTATTCTCTTCCCAGACCAGCGAAGCGACGACGGTGCTGCTCGACTCCCAGGGCAGCGATATCAGCAGCATATCGTCCACGAGGTCATCGGCCGTGAACTCGCGAGCATCGGACAGGGACGAGGTCGACTCGGGACTGGCGCCAAAGGACAGCGACCTCGACGATCGCATTATGTCGCCTGATTCGGATTTAAGTGATAATGTAAGTTGATTTTAAGATATTTTAATTCTAGGTTGATAAAATTGTTAACTAGCAGTTTGAATGTATTAATAATATTGAGTTTAGAATTAAATTGAAATATAAATAATATTCATAATTATATTATCTTTTTCTTTTTATACTTATACAATTTTTTTAATTCATTTATTAAATCTTAAAATGTTTAATATAATTAAAATAGTTAATTCCTGTAAATAATTATGTAACTTTTACTAAAAATTGAGTGCAAAATTAATTGATGTAAATAATCAGCTTGAAAAGTGTTATCAATAAAAATTAGAAATAAGTAACTTTTTAAAAACCAACAATTTTTTTTAATGATTTCTTAAAATCAAACAAGATATAATAATTCGTGTATTAAACAGGGTTACAATGGACCGAAGCAGACCAAAGACGAATCTCAAACCAAGTCGGGAGTCGATAATAATAAGGATTCAGAGTCATCTACAAGCGTGCAACTGGATAGCGAAAATAACGGTAATGTAGTGGCTTCGATACAAAATACCGAAACCGAGAGCAAAAAGGAGTCGCAAGGTCCCAGTGGCCTGTGCAATATTTGCTTTGAACGGCCAAAGAATGGATGCTTCGTACATCGCAATACAGCACACATGTGGAGCTGTTATCGTTGCGCGGTTAAAGTTTGGATGTCGAACGGCAATCGGTGTCCTATTTGTAATCGGAAAGTTCAACAAATAATAAAGGTATTCTACGATTGAAAGCGCCCCACCGATTACTCGCCATATTTTTTAAAGCGCGTGCCGTTTTACCTGGTTAGAAATAATTCTATTTTGTTATTGTGTTATTTACTAGTTTAAAATAATCAATCCCAAGATTTGTTAGTTATACTTTTAACTTGCAAATTTTTTATTCAAATAAATTTTCCTTTAATCTGATTGGTAGCTCAATAATAAAAATAAAAAAGTTCTTTCGAAATTTTATTTTGAATTATAAAATAAAAACTTTTAGTATTTTAATAATACAATTCACGTGTTATAATTAACATTGTAATTTCAAATTCAATACAAAAAATTGTTTCTAACCAGGTTACTATAGTTTGACTTCTAAAGTTTGTAAAAGAAATATAATATAAAAATTATATAATTTAGTTGTGAATAAAAATCTAAAGATTATATGTAAATACGTACTTTCATAAAGTAAATTCAAATAATAAATATATTTTTCTTAAAAAGATTATTTTATTTGCACTTAAAATATCAGTTTAGTAAAAAAAATCTGTAAAAAATATATTAATATTTTAAAAAATATATTTGCAGAATCAAAATTTAAGTAATTCTGATAATATTTGTAGAATTTTTTTTATAAATAAATGGTTTTATTTTGATATTATATGCAAGTGTAGACAAATTATTATTATTATTATTGCACATTTATTATCGCGATTAAATGAAAATTGAACAAATCTTTCTGAATAAAAATATTTATTTATAGTTAATAGTTTAAAAAATTGCCATGTACGCGATTTTTCGAATATGAAACTTCATAAAGACAGAATCCGCAGTATATTAAAAATATTTATTCTTTTGAAAAATTATAATAAAATTAATTAAAGCATCATGTTTTAAAGATAGAACTGTCGTATAATACATATATTTTTCATTCACTCCCCTAAACTTTTTAAAGTACTGTCCATACACTGAAGGAGAGTATTTATTACTGCTTTAATTTGTAAATTCAGCTAGAAGTTTTTTTGTTTAAAATAATCACTACAAATATACTTTGTAGAGATTGTTACTTCATTTCCTAAATTTAAAGGGACTTTAGTTTCTTTAATAATTTTCCTTAGAAATTTAAGTCAGTTAAACACAAATATATTTTAGGACTGACCAGTCCTAGAATACTTTTTTAATACATACAATAAAATTAAAAACAAAATTATTACATCTCTTTAACACAGAAATGCAAGTGTAAGCATTAACACCATATTACATTGGTACATAATTTTTGAAAAATCAACCACATTTTTCTTTATTATTTAATATAAAAGGCGATTTTGCAAAATACGGCATTATCTTAAATAAGTAACATTTTTTTAAAAAAATTTGGAAATTATTACTTAAGGTTTAGAAAAAGAATGATAATAATTTTCATTTTGTTTATTTTCAAGTAATTTAAGATTGATATAAATAAATTTGAAATTTCTTAAAATAGTCTACAACCAATATATTTTTCGTGCAATATTATGTCAAATAATATATAAACATAATTTTTGTACTTTCTGCGAAGTCATTTCATACTAATTTATTGGTTACAGACATTTTAAGTCAATATTGTCCTTATAAAGCCACGTTTTATGATTGTATTCTCGATTTACTTTGCTTTGATTTTATATATAAATATGGATTTTCTAACAAGGTAATAATTATTAATAAATTATTATTCTTTTACTCGTGTTTGTTTTACTTCTATTCATTCATATCATTTCAAAAACTTTGACATTTTTATTAAATCAATATCAAAAATCATAATAATTATTTAATTCAAATTTTAATAATAGTATATACATACTGATATATGTATTTATATGTTAATATGTTAATGATATTACTACCAAATTTACTCTTCTATGGATTTTTGATATTTTCGAAAAAAGTACGTTATGTTATAAAAAAATAAATAAATATTTGGCGTTATTTTAAAATTTGTAATACATATTGTACATGTACAGATAGTTTTTTTCTATTAGAAAACATTAAAAAGCGTATTAAATTAAATAAAAAGTTTGTTTAAAATAATTGACTCACAAAAATATAGTTTCAACTCGATTATGCATACAATTTTAAAATTGTAATCAAATGATTTACAAAATTATAGTAAATAAGCATTTCAGAATAAACTTCTTTGATAATGACAAGTAAAAAGCGTCAAGAAAAATTTATTATTTTCATATAAGATTAACAAAAGTATCAATGCAATTACGAAATATTCAATAAATATGTTAGGTTTAAATTATAATTGTCTTGTGATGACTAATTAATTTAAATCTCTCAGAGTATGAAAGTGCGATTACATTAAAATGTTATGCTTCTTATTTTGAAACTGTAATTCATTTAAGTCTTTCTGTGTGCGAGGTAACTCAATTATCTTTATTCTATATTAGTGCCTTATTATTTTTGTAACGGTAATTTCCCTAAAGACTGTAAATAAATCTTTTATCGTGGTTATATAAAAGAAATAATCTACTATTGAAGGTGAAATAAAAATCTTGTACAAAAATGTAATTAATAGATATTGAAAAAATTTTTTATAAGCAAATGTAAATTTTTTTCCTTATTAAAAGATATAAAAAAATGTGATTATATAAATAAATTGTTTATATTTCTTGTAATCGCAAATTTTGATTGAATAAACATTATATAGTAAATCAGTATAAAATGTGTTGTTGAAGAAGGTGAAATTTGTTTTATGACTTAAATGTTATAATTTAGTTCTTGTCAAATACTTGACAACTTGTTTGGTAACTAAATTAAAATATTATATTTAAAATTTTGATATTCATACTGCATTTTTTATTAAACAAGTAATGCAAAAGTTGCAAAAAAATTTGTAAAAAGCAAGGAAAATAAATACATTCATTGCTAGTATAAAGATATTTCAGAATATATATTTTTTTGAATTATTTATGTTTTTAATTATAGAAGATATGCATTTCTAATGTAGTAATTAAGATATGCATATCTAATTTAGTGATTAAAGAATTTTAATTAGTTTTTTTTTTTTTTTTTTTTTAAACAATGAAAGAAGTATTTAATAATAATTTTTGAATAATTGTGTATATAAAAGAAAATTTCATTTTTTGACTTAAATAAATATTTTATTACTATATTAAACTAGTAAATTAAACCAAATAAATGGGATGCATACGTGTATCATGAATAATAAAATAGATTCAGACGTTCGAATTATAAATTATATTAATTATGGAATTTTTTTTTTATAATATTGCGTGACAGAAATCAACACTCATGTCACGCCTATCCGTGGCTCTAAATTTCCGGTGCAAAAATGAACTATTTATGGCACGGATAAGCGTGACAGTGGATTTACGCTAGACAGTACTATAAAATATTGTACGATCCTCGCTTCATAAGTCGTTCTTTATAATGCAACATTTAGCGTCGCTATGCTCAGCCGCTAATACACGTTGTACTGTATAGCACTACTTATGATACTTGTATTGAAATGTACTATTTTATAATTACTATTTTGATTTTGATGGAGTGCTATTTGGAATTTATTAAGGCTGCAGTAATTAAAAGTATGACTATCAATCTTCAACAAACATGTTATAATTTTTAAGCATTTATCCAGGAGAGGATTTGAAACAATTATTTGAAGAATTATTTGGTAACATAATCATAAATAAATATTATGTCAGCTTTTATTCGTTTCAACTATTGTTTTATTTTTCAGGTACCTTAAAATAGATTATAAAAAATGTCAAAAGTAAGTAGATCAGGCTTACATCATCCAGAGCGTTCCTGACACAATTATCGAGGTTAATGGCAACTCTTACATCGACAAATTTCATTCATGTCTTCTGAATGCTGCAAAGTGTGTTCAACACTCCTGTATACTGAAGAATAAAGTTAAGAGCATTCACGATTGGTTCTTAAAGAAAAACAGAATTATGAATGCTTGTTAGCTAACTTTTTATAGTTATGATTTAATTCAGGTAAGTCAAAATTTTACGAAAAAGTGAGTTGTATATTTAATTTATTTTGGGCCGAATTAATGTAATTTTAATTTAAAGATATACATATTCTTTTTAAATATATGATATATATTAAGGTAAATTGTAAAATATAAAGACAAGATTCAGATATGGTAATGTTTTTAACCAATTTGAATGGTTTTAATTCAATATTTTGTCTAATAAAAAGAATACAAAAGTGTTAAAACAAAAAACTTTAAATGTTCAAAATGTCCTACTTCGAGGTCTGTACTAAATAAAAAAAAAAGAAAATAAATAAGCTATATATAATGTTCTAAAATGATTTGTACTTTGTAGATGCCATGATTCTGAAAAAAGTCGGAATATATCTGTCAATCATTCTACTACTTGGATACTACAATTGGCAGAATTCATTTCTTCAAACGCTTGGCTGGGTTCATCTTGTTCATCATAACATCAGAAAGTTGAAGCTAATGAATGTAACCGTCCCAAAGCAGGTATTATTTTTGTTTACGCGAGAAAAAATTGAAATAAATATCGATATTTTTATTTTGTATATTTTCTTTTTAAGAAGTAATAATTTTTTTTTTTTTTTTGAAAAATATTTATTAAAAATTATCTTAATCTCAATATATCTAATTATTTTAGTTATTATTTTTTTATATATTTAATTTTATTTATATACTAGAGAACAAATTGAAAATATTTAACGTCAAGATATGCATTATATATTAAAAACAAGGTAATAAACATTTATTTTAATTACAACAATCTTTGTTATATGTTTTTATTTGATTACAGCTGAATAAAAAGTTTTTTCATCTGGAGATTACCATGGCTACGATAAACTACAGTTCCTTGCAAATAATTATCAGTGTTTGAAGAAGTTCAAACTAAGTTAAATCAATTTTCGATATAATTTTTAATTTGATATAAAACAAAATAAATTTCAAAAGCATATTATATTTAATACCTTATATTTTAATTTGATAGACAAAATGAATATTAGTTAAAAAATATTATTATTTAAAAAAAAATTATTATTTAATTTCAAATGTTTTCAAAATTAATTTTAATCAATTTATTGAATGAATATCCAATTTGACATTTGTTTAAAAATTAAATAAGCTTTTAACCTTTCTGATTACCTATACTGCTGTACTATAATGGAATGAATATTAGATCTTTATCATTAACTAATAATAAAAAAGTTAATCGTTCATATTTACTACGACTTTTTGATAGCATATAAACGTTATTTATAATTATATTAGGTATCCCTGCCTAATAACCCGCATTTAAGCAAAACTTACTGTATTTATTCTCCAAATTAACATTTTTTGACACATGAGTAAACAGTTTGAAGTTTAAGAAAAGAGCTTTCAAGTGAGATCTTCGCCGTTACAGAATTATTAATTTGGAGAAATGTGACCGATGGAAAAAAATCATTTTTTCGAGAACCAAAAAATTTTGTGCCAAATACTGCTTATCCCTTTTTCATCAATTTTGAGCCTCAAAATTGACGTTATATCCTTATGCAAATACAATTATTCATTAAATAAGTTAAAATAATGAATAGTTTTTTTCTCGTTAAGAAAATAGTATTACTTATTATTTAAAATTAGAATAAAATAATGTTTGCTCCAAAATTCATCTAATGATTTCTGAAAATTAATTTTTTTTTATTGATAACATTTTTTAGATTATTTATGAAATTACTTTTTCTGTCCTCCGGCCGGAAAACACCACCTTCCCGGCTGCTGCGCGAAACGAAGTTGCTGCTTTGCGGCTCCGTCGAGCAGAAAAATAGGCAAGAAATAGGCCCTTTTCAATGCCTAAAATTGGTAGAGAAAGTTAAGCATTTCGAGCGTATTTTGTTTGACAGGGCGGAAATGGCCCCATTTCCGCCCTGTTTACATTTACCATTGAGTTGTGTACGACTCAAAATGCACAATTC
>UELX01001378.1:0-45199 GCA_900480035.1 Eupelmus urozonus | reverse complement strand
TTATTTATAATTTTATACAATATTTATCAAGCGATATATAAAAAGGTGGCTCCGTCATTTTTTATTTTCCATATAATTCAAAACATTATAATAGCTTTTTCAATTATAATATTTATGTCATTTTGTGATTTTTTTCTCGTTAATATAAGCAAAGGTTAAATTTTTAACGTGCTCCTATGAAGATATTAGTTTTTTATAATATTTGATTGAATTTTTTATAAAAACGCTCAGAGATTGCAGCTTTTTTAGTCATAGATTAGAGCAAAATAAAAATATAATTTGATGAAAATCAGAAATTAGCATTTTTAAAGACGCATGTCTTGTTATTTTTTTGTAGATAGTACACTATGTAATTAGTAGATAAATAATAAAATTAGTATTTTACTACTGCTGCTAAATAATTTTTAGACACTAATAAAATGATGTTATTCTCTCATAAATATGTTTTGCTTCTCACAGCCTATCATGTCGAAATAACCGTAATACCTAACCATTATTGAATTATTTCTATTTATAATTGGGTAAAAATATAAGAATAATTTTAATATACATCTAATGTTTATATAAATCTCAGATCAAACAGTTCATATGTATTATAAACTATCGTCGTCGCCAGTAAAGTATGAATTAATTCAAAAAATAATTCAGAAAATTTATTAAGAAATTTTAAGAAAATTGTCTTATAATCTCAACTATATACAATTTTTATTATATAATTCGAATTGCTTAAATATAATTCCCGAAACTTGAAAATGATTCTTTTTAATTTTCTGAAATTTCTTTTATTCTTTTAAAAAACCTTTTCTTATGCGTTTCCAATATTTTTATCGATTGAGGGTAAAGTCTTTTATTTCATATCTTGTTTGCATTAAAGATAAAAGCTTGGACAATGAATAAAAGAGTTGAGTCATAAAAATTTCATTTTTATATTTTTTATGGATAAATTAGTTAAAAATAAATTCTTAAACGTTGATGCCTCTTTTGCCTTTTTCTTAGAATAATTTTTCCTTAAATTATAAAATTTAAGAATTTAAGTGAAACTTGAGAACTTCACCATTGATATAACGTTTATCGTTATATATTAAATGTTATATAGTCTATGCTTAGGTATGTTATGATTGAACTGATACAGAGGGTGGAGCATTTGATACAATTAAAATCTTGCAATTATAAATTATCCAATTATCCATCTTAATTGTTTCATTGTAAATTAAAAAAAAATATTATCAGTCATTTATAGTTTTATTAAAAGATTTGGTGTTTTCCTGATTTATTCCGCGAATATTGATATTAATATCGCATACATCCTGTACAATATAGTTTATACTATACATTATCTAATATGTTTAACCCTTATATTTAAACATATTGAACAAGGCATAGATCCTTAAATATTTCGAATTTTGCTAAATTAATATTAAGAAATTTCTGAAAACTTAAGCAAGTAATTTTTAATTTATAAATAATTTTATATCATTTTTCTATGCTCAGTAATAATTATGGCCATTCAACAGTGTTGTTAATTATCTTTATTTAAAAATCAGCAAAACCTTTGAAAATTCACTGAACCATTATGAATAGTAGAATAATATATACTAAAAGCAATAATTATTACTAACATCATACGCAAATAAAAGAAAATTTTCATTTTCAAACTGCAGTCTTTAACAAAGGTCTAATGATTTCTTACTCCTTTTAAGAATAAAACACTACTCTTAACTCCATATTACAGCTTCTTTATAAATGAATGCAAATTCACGCCAAGCACTTGCTATATTACAACTACCGAGAAATCTATATTACTCATACATCTTTTTTTACGTCTTTACCACAAGATATACTCGAACGTGAAGCCACGGCCAATGTAGTAGGAGTAGTGCAGATTAGGTGCCGACTCTCGCCTTTTTTTTCGTCGAGGCCTCGACATTGCAAATAATAATATTAAACACAAGAGTTGGCGCGAGGGTCTCTGATTAGTGGACAGCAGACCGTACGAGTTTTATAATGCGAGCGCGGGAGTCGCAATGAGATTATTAGAATGCCGGTAATAGAGCGTTCGAATAAAGTGAGTACACGTGGGTTTATCGAGTGATTATCGAGACTCACGTAGAGTTAGTATCTTGAGACTGTCAGATTAATTTCATACCTGAGAGACGTATGTGTACAATTGCAATATTTGGTGAAATTGTTAAATTTAATATTTTCTTTAGTAGTTATTGTTTTCTTTTATATTCGATATGTTTATTTAATATCTATTTTGGTGGATTATAGAAAATAGAAAGAAAAGAACGTGAAGTGCAGGTAATGTCAATTGATTAGATAATTAATAATGACGTGTAAAGAAATGCTTTTGTTTTGATTTGAGTATGATAAATAAATTTAGAAGATAGTAATTTTTAACCAATCCATTTAATAGATTTTGAAACTTTAGAGGATCAAAATAATTTATAAATATTTCCCTCTTAAATTTCTGACTACTTTTCTGTAGAACATATTAGACAAGAGAGATTATTACTTTCGTTTTAAGTGAGTAATAAAATACATTTAGTTACAGTTTAGAAATTCTTAATCAAAGAAAATAAAATGTAATCATTTTGAGAAAGCACAGTGTCAATGAGTCAGTAGTTTACTTTATACTGTTAAATTCCACCATTAACTCATCTTAAAATGTCAGAAAATCACACGATCCTGCGCTTTCTGTTTAATTGGACCACATTTATAACGTTCCTCGTCACTTGTATAATTCAATCGATAAATTCTAGGGAATCACAATGTAAAATTTTGCAAAATTTCCTCGTGTGAATCATTCGGAAGCATCAACTCTTCCCGTCGACCAGATAAACTATTATGTTCGTCTCAGTCGCGGTGCAACTCTCGCTGCGATCGCAACGTCTACACTCGAGTCTGAGGCTCGTATTCGGGAATTCCGCATGGCGTCATTAGCTCGTGAGCCGGTGTTTTTGAACTTCCGTAAGATAGCCGGGAGGAAGAGTGATTTTTTAAAAAGTGTTAGTTGGTAGCGATCGTTTGACAGTGCATAGTTTTGTCAAGGGGTTGAGTTTATGATGTGAAAGTTGAAGTGCGTCAACAGTGCTGCATAAAATTTATTACGTTTTGTTTATTATATAGATTGTTGAAGATTGGTTTATGAGTTGGAAAGCGCGTTTAGTGCTAATTAAAAGAAAGGTCAGTTTTCTTTTTTTCTAGCTATGGAGCGTGTATATTATTTTTAAACAAATACGATTTTTTCGATAAGTGTTGAGAATTTTTTTATTTTTAGTAGAAACGACAATGTCAGATTAATGTGCAAATGTAACTGTTTATAAATCAGAAATTTTATTAATTTTTCGTACATACGTAAATTAGAAGGTTAATAATCTATTATTATATATTATAATGAATGAGTGTGTATAGATATGCTTGAATTCAAATTCTAAGGCCAAACTAGCAATAGATTAATGGATCAATTTATTGGGATGAAAATTGATAATTTATGCAAGTTATATATTCTAGTATAGTATTCTATTATGCATTGAGGCTGTTTATTATTACAGTATAATAAGTTACTCAGATATAAAGGCTTCTTGAAAAATCGAAATCACGTAAAATACATTTTATCAGCATTGTAGTCATACTTAGTAATATTTTTATATATGCTTTGTCATTATTAGATAAATGACTCTTCATTTCTCACATAGTAAATTGTAATAAAAATGTATCGGCAGATCTCGGCAAAATAATTTGAGTTATTTTCTTTTTGAAAAATTAAAATGTTTATGTTTGAATAATTTTAAAATTTAAGAATAAAATAAAATTATTTTATTTTTATATTTTTTTTATTTCAATATAATTTATTATTAAGTTTTGTCGTAATATCCGGGAACGTTGTTGTTAGAGTCTTTTTTCATGCAAAAGCGCGTTACGAGTGCAGATCCTGTCGGTATGGTGCAGTTCGGAGAATGTTCCAAAAAGATGATAATTTGGTATATAATTGAAAAAAAGTAATCTAAGGAGTTCCAGAGGTGCAGTAAAATTGCAAGGCCTAGACTATAATGACATTCGCCGCGGACAATCTTATTTAAATTAGTTAATTAGTTAATGTAGACCAATATTAGTTCAAATTAATAAATACATTTCATTTATTATATAGGAAAATACAAATTTGCCTTATCATACTAAAAATAAATTCTTTTTTCTTTAATAGGAGCAACGCCTGTTAAAATTAAAAACGGACATTCAAAAAGGAATTTTATGATATATCTAATGAACACCAGATTTATATTAGTCTAAACTAAGAAAGCACAATGGACATAAAACCTACAAAGCAGGAAACTGGACTCCTTAAATACCTTCTGGGCTCTTCAGATGATGAAGAAGTTTTAAGTGATGAAAATAATAGTAAACCATTTACAAATGATGTCCCTGGTACAACACGAGAGACTAGTAGTACACCTGCTGTAAATCGAGGATCTTATGATAACTTACATCATGAAAATAGTTCAACAGTTGCACCTACTGTTCAAGAAGACAATAGAACTGCTACTGTCCTAGATAACAGACCCTTAATTGAGAGTGAAGAATATAACGATCGGATTTCTACTACCCAACGATATAGCAATCCTCCTGTAGATACGTATTTCTCAGATGAAAGGATTCAAATTCCCGACGTTGAAGATGTAAGCAGGCTTTTCTTCTTTAAAGGAATACCATAAATAATTACCATAAATAATTATTGCATGTCGTTGCTTTGCATGCAAATTTTACAATATTGAACTATACGTAGGAATCATTTTTTGGATATTATAAAATAGAATTTTTGTTTTAGAAAATATTTAGTTTTAGAAAATTATGGGCTTTTACAGGACCTGGTTTCCTAATGTCCATAGCTTTTTTAGATCCTGGAAATGTAGAGTCTGATTTACAAGCTGGAACTATTGCAAGATATAAGGTATGTATAACAGGTTAATTATTTTTTTTTCATTGACGTAATGTCTGTCACGTTTATTTATACATAAAGTGCTTGGAATACGCGTCATTGATTCGTTGAAAATTGATTAAATCTTGAAATGTTTAAATACTAAATGAACGACAACTTTATTTTCTATTTATAGCTTAAAATTTTTAAATACTTTAAGACTGCTTGATCGTACAAAAGAATTCATGAAGAATATAGATTTTAAAAACAATGATTGCACACATTTTATATAAACACCAGCCTCCACCTAAAAATCATCCTTATACACAACTCGAATTTCACCCAGCCCCACAAGCACAATTGCAATTTTCGTTTTTACCGTATAACAGCAAAAATCACCAGTTACAAAGTAGCTCAGTGGATCTCCAGTTAGAGCGCTCACAAGCACGTCGCATTATGTTACTTTACAGTTACTATGGGTACTTTTGAGCGCGACTGTGCTGGGGCTGGTCATGCAGAGGCTGGCCGCGAGACTCGGCGTCGTCACAGGCCTGCATTTAGCCGAGATGTGCCACAGGCAGTTCAATAGGGTGCCCAGGATACTCTTATGGATCATGACCGAAATCGCGATTATAGGCAGCGACATGCAGGAAGTCATCGGCACTGCTATTGCTCTCTATCTGTTGTCGAGCAAAATGTTAGTAATGATGGGATTGATCAGAAGCGTAAAGATGAGACCAGCAATGGCTTTAATCATTGCTGACCTTGTTTTAGTTTTTCCATTCATTTAAGATCGAGCTTTTTATATAATATTATAAAATTAGTAAAATTTCAGATAAGTTCTAACTGGTTAATATATATTAATATAGTAATTAATTATAAAAAACTTCTATTATTATTCAAAAATATATGAAATAATAACATTTTTATTAATGAGATCAATATTTATACGATCTATATATAATTTTTGTAACACAAGTTTTCTGAACAGGAAAATATATCTCATTTTTCCAAACGAAATAATAAATCAGTTTCAAACATGTAAAGATACGTCTAATGTCATGATATTTCATATTTTATAGCGTATGATTTACATTACGATGAAGTAATCAAAGACAAAAAAGTTATAAGAATTAACGTTGTTCTATTGAAAAAGCAAAAAAAATCCTAGTCAACATATAAAGACGCATGACTAATTCCTTTTTTTTTTAAATAGGCCAGTAATCTATTCTAATGATTTATATGGTCCGTGTTAGTCTGTAAATAAAGACCTCGCATTATTTACATGGTCATCTAATAAATGTATCTTATTCATAGGCTTCCTATATGGGCTGGTGTCCTCATCACGATCTTGGACACTTTTACTTTTTTATTCTTAGATAAATATGGTCTGAGGAAACTAGAACTTTTGTTTGGTTTTTTCATAACCGTAATGGCTGTGAGTTTTGGCTATGAGGTAACGTAAAGTAGAATCTAATGCAATAAGATGGCTCAAGATAAAATTTGTTCAAATAAAATGTTCTAATGTTCGCAGTATGTAGTATCGGCGCCTCCGCAAGGAGAAATAATGAAGGGAATGTTTATACCCTGGTGCGAAGACTGTGATACGGAAGCATTGTTGCAAGCTGTGGGAATTATAGGCGCCAACATTCAACCGCATAATTTATATCTTCACAGCGCACTTGTCAAAGTAAATGAAAACTTAGTGCAAAATGATTAATGAAAGCTATGGAATTTTAAATTTAACGCTATTTTATATTTTCTGTAAAATAATTTTGATTTGGCTAAGATAGTGGCTTTGTGCAGGAAAAAAATAATGAAATTTTGATTATGTACATTTTTAGTCTCGAGATATCGATCGCAGACAACCACATAAGGTTCGAGAAGCAAATAAGTATTTTTTCACGGAGGCAGCGATCGCTCTCTTTATATCGTTTTTAATCAACTTATTTGTCATGGCTGTTTTTGCTTATGGTCTATTCAATAAGACAAATTCAGATGTTGTAAGTATACCTTAATTTTAACCTTTATATCGATTTTGATATCTTATGCGTGATTAATAATAAAAGTAACTGGCTTCCAGTACGAAATCTGTGCGAGCCATAATTTTACAATAGGAATGGAAATATTCAAAGTGAGTATATTTGAATTAATTATTCACCAATGTTTGCACATTAACAAATAATGTTAGTATTTCAATTTTCCTCTGTGAAAAGTGATGTTTACTAATATCAAAAAAGACAACTGCAACTTATTTCGAATTGCTATTAATTCACCCCATCGCAAACGACTCTAATTCTGACCGAAAAGCACATCACCCAAACCGATAACTATCCAATCTCACTTAACAACAATTTCAATCCAGAACAACAGCGAGACATTCACAGCCGACCTGTACAACGGCGGCGTCTTCCTCGGCTGCTCCTTCGGCTTTGCCGCCATGATAATCTGGGCAATCGGTTTACTAGCCGCCGGGCAATCGTCCACCATGACCGGCACCTACGCCGGCCAGTTTGCCATGGAGGGTTTTTTGAATCTCCAGTGGCCACGCTGGAAGCGAGTCCTGCTGACTCGTTCCATCGCCATCGTGCCGACCTTCTTTGTAGCTTTTTACACTAGCATCGACAAGATGACGGACATGAACGACATCCTTAATGTCCTCATGAGCCTCCAGCTGCCGTTTGCTGCTCTGCCGACCATCGCCTTTACCAGCAATGCTTACATCATGGGAGAGTTTAAGAATGGCATGTGAGTATTAATCTTTGTGGAAAATAGACCGAGAAATTTGATGTTATTGGCAGAGAGACGTTTTTAAGCAAAATGTAGCGAGATGCTTTTATAATACTTTTTAGTTACTTAGTTAGTTACAATACATTTTATGTAATTTTGTTGCAGATTCAACAAAATTTTGGCTACGGTTTTGTCAATATTCGTGATAATAATAAATATTTATTTAGTATCATTGACACTTTCCGATGCGCTGAGCGGTGACCCTCCAAACATTCAAAAGTTAATAATAGCAGTTGTAGCGATATTAGGTGTCTTTTACGTAGTCTTTTGTCTGTATCTTATAATTTATCTGGCCATTAGTATGGGAGCAACTTGGCTAAATAAATTTAAGGTGAGTTACTTCTTTTACAATTATTTTATATGAAATACTTTTGTCATTTTGTTTTTTTTATTACGGCTTTTTACATGCAGTTTATTGCGAAATATGTGAGAGGACCTGTGGATAGAAGTCTCGGAATAGAAAACCTTAGCAGCGAGTGTCTTACAAACGAATAAGTAACGCCAGTACATTAAGAAATTTTTACAAAATTTTTATAATAAAACGAGAAAATACCTTTGAAATAAAAATGGTGTTTTTTAATCAGATCTAATCTTTTTTCAACCACTCCTCAACTCCCAATAAAATAATCCCCACCTAACTAAAAATTAAAATAAAAAAACAAATCAACCCACCTAATCAACAAAACCCAACCACATCCGTCCAACCCACTCACCTCATCCCCAACCCACCATTCAAAATCCCGTTCGCCACTCACCACGCAAACCCCGTCACGTCTCGCAAATTCCTCGACTTGTCTATTCGCGACGTGCGCCAAAGGGTCACCTCGGACGCAGGAAGTAACGGACTAGCCGGCCAAGGAAGGACGTCTACGCCGGATGATTTACATCTACGTGCGCATCCTCCCGAAGCCATAAGCAAAACTGCGCGAATGAAATATTAATGGAGCCGGCAGGCAGGAGGAGGCCTTTATTACAAAGCCGAGAGGTAATAACCCATTGACGCGGCCGCGCCGCGCTGAATTTATGAATGCGCGCGCACAAAGGATGTGCGTACTTCGGTGGCGCGAGCGGAAATTCAATAGCGGTTTCGAGGAGACGGATTATGGTTTGGAGAAGTGAGAACGATTCGATAATTAGATTGACGATGTGTTTGGTACAAAGTGATTTATGGGATGCACGGATGGGTTCGCGGTAAATAGATATTGAATGTGCGGAGAGCGGGTTTGAAGTGGCTTAACCCTTTCTTGAAGTGTAACGTCGTTGTCGAAAAAAGATAACATTTCAGAATAATACAGTAGAGCTGAGGGATCGTTATATATGTTTATGATTTTAAGACTTGTACGCTGCAACGCACTTAATGCCATTTTAAATTAGCAGTTGGCAAACGTCGGGTCGAACCATTGCTATTTACAGTCTCGCTGATAATTCACTAAAAATAACACACCCAGCTATTTATAAACAAAACCGACTTCACCGACTCTCCCCAATCTATAAATAACCCATCCAGTCATACCCCGTATTTAAAACCCACGACGCACTTAACGTCCCGTCGAATTGCCCCCGCCTTACAAGTACCCCTCGAAGCTCCTTAACGACTGAATAAAATTGCGCCATTAACCACGTAGTCAGTGTCAAACGCGAAAAGCCCACAGAACGAAAAGTACATGACTAATGTATATTCGCTTATATATAAGCACAAGAGAAAGAAGAAAATCCCGCGGGGCGTTGATTGTAAGCGTGCTTCAGGTCGGCCAACTGTTACGGTAATTACCCTGCCGAGAGGTGGAGGTGAAAGAAACGAGGTGCGCGCGGGGTAAAAGAACGCCGGACAAAGGAACGAACCTAAAGATGACAACGAGGCGGGGAAACAATCGTTGACAAAGAAACGCTTTTGGCGCTGTCGAGGGAATATTTTCTCACTGAGATTTAGTGGTACGAAAAAAGTAATTGACTTGCCGAGGGTGATTGGTGTGCCTGGATTATGGCGGAGGCGGTGCCGATGGTGTTTCTATTCTTGATTTTGAGGAAAAATTTTCTATAGGTCGTTGCGGAGGGAGCAAGAACTAGAGATTTAACGGTGAAGCTGGAATTCTTGAAATTTAACTGTAGTTATCTTGAATTGTAAGAGAAACTTTAGACAAGCAAAATTTATAAATTCATACGTAATTTTTTTGTTATAATGCGTTTCTGTCTAGCCGAGAATTTCATGAATTCGTATGCGCGTCGCGTGGATACTTAAATTTTTCGCATATCTCAAGCTGTAATCACGCATGCACAATGCGTAAATTAATGTTATCATATAGCCATTCTCCGAAAGCCAGAAGCGAGGGCAGATAAATAAAAATGAAGTTGCGACTAAACTTTTTGCGATAACTCAAGTCCATCTGCGATAACATCACACCCTCATAAAACTCGTAAAACACACATCGCCCTTATCTCACAAACCCAATCTCAAATGTAAAAAAACGTCAAATCATTATTTCCTGAAAAAACATCCTCCATCGGTGCTGTCATCAACTGCACTCGAGTTTCATCACCCACGCAATCGCCCCCCTAACAGTCGAACTAGACTAAACGTAACGGTCCGAGGCGATTGCCCCAGATCGCAGCCTTCCCCGGCGTCAAAACGTTATCACCGTCAGCAAAAAAAGCTCCGCGACCGCAATGATTAATATCGAGCTCTGTCTGCTTCACGCTTCAGCGGTCAGCGAACGAGACTGGGGAAAGAAAAAAAAAACACCTAATTGCGCACGCGCGCACCGGCAGAAGAGAAGAGCGAGATTTCAATCTTCGCGCCGCGGGGCCGAAGCGCGCTCAGCTCGCCCCTCTAATCTATGGTATACCGCGCGCAATTCCGTGCATGCGCTCGAATTGGTTTTACTTCCGGTTGGAGCGTCAGGCGTGGATGCAACGCTTTGACATAAGGCGTCATAAGGAAGCGGGTTGATGTGCGGCGAGGAGACGCTTTTTGCATGGGAATCGGTTCTTTTGGAGTAGTTTTTAATGCTGCAATTATGTTTGGATTTTTTTTGGTTGGTTTGTTGGGTAATTGTATATGGGTCTGGAGGAGTGTTTTATTCGAGACGTGTATCTTATCTTAGTGGATCTTAGAAATTTATTTTCTTAATATAAATATAAGGTAGTTATTTTTATTTGAAATAAGTTGTCAGCTACGGATGATAAAGTCGCTTCTAACTCTTGTGACACTAATTAGTAACTACGCACGAACGTATTTTATTTTTATTAATTTAAACATACACGAAATATTTAAATACGCTTCAAATTTAAAAAAGTAGAATATAATTGTTTTGACATCTCAATTACATAATTACACGCGCAATAACACATAATCGTTCCGATAACTCTATTGTAAATAATGCTGAGAACGTAAAAAAACACACCTATAAAATTTCACAAACACGTGTTAATTTTTCCCTACCGAACAATATTCGCAAATAAACCCGCGGTAAAATCACCTTGGACTGCGGCCACATCCAAATGTTTATCAGAAACCCGACGAAGCCGCCATCCGCAACCGATCCATTACCTCGTCATCATAATCGCCAATATTAATCGCGCCAACCAAAAGATCGCATATCTCATTAAAAACCACTCGTCCCATCGAAACCTCCCAATAGAAACTCATCCTTACAAAGAGAAAAAACCAGCGTCTCCCGATAAAACGTCTCCACGTGCGCGCGCAAAAAAAAAAGAAGCAGCACGCAAAAGCCTCACGCACGATTCATCCTTCAGATTAGCGGGTCCCAGTTGTAGCGCAGAGCGGCCGCTCGCTTACAGTTTCAGTTTCTGCTCGACTGGATTCGAATTCTCCGGATGAATGGCGCGAGAGAGCGCGCATACGCGATCGATCCTGGCCTCTCTAACGGTCCCCCGTGGCTCTCTGGCTCCGTCTTTAAACATATATTTCTCCGGATTTTTTCCTTCTCCGCTTCCTCTTATTTCTGTTTCGCTTCCTTTTATGTTTCTCCTTCTTAAGCGGTGTGTGTGTGCTTCGGGAGAAAAAGGAAGATTCAGTAAGGAGTGGACTTTCTCAGAGAGGCAGGCGCGATTGTGTATGAAAGCGGTCAGCTTGGGGCCTTATCGGTCGCTGTAAATAAGCGGTGACCCTGCTGTAGGGAAGTTTTAAATTGTTATTACAGTTATATATCGGGCGGTTTAAGGGGGGAGGCTTACCTTTGTTGGTGTGTACGTAAGAGACCGTTTTTACGTTTGTTTGATAAGATTATGGGTTGGTTGACCAGATTTGGTAATTAGAGAAAATTTTTTGCTCTTAAATGAAAGGTTTGAAACGGAATGAATTGAAGAAGCCAATTTAATTTTTGGTTACCTAATTGGATGAGTTTTGTAATGAAATTAAGATCATACAGACCGCTTTACTTTTTTAATTCGCAACCTCTAATTGGTTGAATTTAACAATTAGTTCTAACACCTGCAGCTGTAACTGCAGTTCCACCTAAACGGATTCCTGGAAGTCTTAGAAAAAGGATAATAAGATCCCTGCCTGAGGAAATGAAAAACAAGAAGAGAGATTATAAGAGATGATAGGACAAACTAGTTCCAAGCAGGCAAAATTTATCTTCTGCGAATCGCATTAATCAGATTGTGAAATTAAAACTAATTCAATCGGCATAGGCATTAAATTACGTGTTACAAAAAAATTGCTATCAATTATAATTTGTATTACAGCGTCATGACTGATTCCACTTTCGTAACAGCTTCTAATCGAGCCGGAATTTATGGAACTGTCTCAGCATCATCACAGTTCATTGACATCTCTAAATTCTCAAACAACTTCATAGTATTCCTATGAAAACAAGCTATTCCATTACACTTACTTGGTGACAATTAATTCAAATCCCAGACACTCGATTAAATCTCTTCTTAAAAACCCATTCCTCCAGCTAATAAATAATCATCTCCGCCTTAACGGCACTCTCACGAAACGGCACATTAGAAAGAATTCAACTGCGTGGAATTCCCAATACATCCCAACGCAGCTCCCACAGTCAGGCTTGTAAACAAACTACGCGTATACAACACGCTGCACTCGTATCTTATACGATCCTGCTATCTTCGTTATTCTCCCATCCGCTAGCTACGGCCCATTTGAATTTACCGCGCACGCAAAAGCTACACTTCCGATTTAATCATTATAAGCTCGCCGCGATAGTAATTAAATAATTACCCGGCGCGCACATTGAAATTATGCGAGAGCGGCGGGTTGCTTTTATTACTGGCTGACTATTTTTTCTTATTGCCCGACTGGAGTGTAGTTCGATAGGATCAATGTGAGAATAGCGCTGAGAGATCTAATTTTAAGTTAAGGGAGATACGGGGTAATACGCGGTAATGCACGGTAATGAGGGATTCGGGAGATCTGTGTTTGATATTGTTTATAGAGGTTTATAAATGGTGTAAGAGGGGTTAAAATTTATGATAGCGATTTTGGAGCAATACTAGATTAAAATTAATTGAAAATTTGATCTTTGGAAATTTTTTTAAATATTGCGATTTAATGATTAGATATTGTAAAAATCAATTATAATATGTTATAAATAAATCGGATCGATGCATAATATTTTAATCAGTGATGGACAAAATTATATTTTCTCTTGAAATTGGAAAGTTAATACAAATGATACACATGTACACTAAGTAGTTAGGTGTAAGTATAAGGACTTTAAATATAAAAGTTCTTCTGGATGTGTACTAGAGACGAGGTAGAATATTTTATGGCTACGATCCTTCTTTCCATATTTATATGATTTTTCTTAGGTTGAAGTACTTTTTATGTACTTGGTATTTACTTAAATTTAATTCATTTATCAAACTACCGAGTACTTACAGTATTTGTACTCTGCTATAAGTAATTATTATAAAAAGGAATTTTCAAAAGTATTTTCCATCACTGACTTTAATTATGCTATAACGTCTAAATGCTGTAAATTATATACGAATTTTAGAATTTTTTTCTTATTAGTGACTGTAATATTTATATTGTAAATTTTACAAAATTAAAAAGACCAATTTCCATTTATGCCGCAACAGTCTCTTTTCATACCCACACGCGATTCTGCGCACAACGAGCAGGTTTAACGTAATAAGCAGCTATAGAATGCACCGTTCTGCTCGTGGAAAACGTCACGAAGACCCAGATTTCAGCTTAAAACTCGCGAAATCGCGTTACCCAAGCCTTTTTGACCTCTCCTCCGTCACAAAGCGAACCAGGCCATCAGCCACAAAAAGCAGAAAAAAATCCGCGCTACTTCCAGCATAGCAAAACGCCTTCCTCCAAGAACAATGACCCCACCTACACATCCCACTCCAGCTCCTCCACCCAATTTCCATAAACGATCACCTCCTCAAAACACCTACTTATAACACTGGACCAGCAGGTGCCGATTGCGCAATTAACGGCTCAATCGTCGCCGCCGCTAAGATCTCACAGATTTACCTTCTCTCGGGTTCACGAACTCTCAAGCGGCCTGATTATTATGTGCGCGCTCGCGAAGGTCAGGGCCTTTGAAAGAGCGAGAGAGAGGTGCTAATTAGATGCGAGGAATTTTTAGTAGCGCTTGAGAGATGAGTAATGTCTGGCGGCTTTTTTTGTAAGCGGAGGTAAGGAGGAAGGTGGGTGCTGGGATTGGGAACTCGGATGTGCGGGAAGGCGTTTTTATAATTCGCCGAAATGATGTAAGCTTGTTGGGTGAAGATCACGGTGAATGTTGTCGGAATTAAGGAGATGCTGATCACGAGGAAGTGATGCGGATTTTAAGTGGTTTGTTGATTTTGTACACAGTTTTTTTTATTATAATTTATACGAGTTGTTTGGGAATTACTGCATTTTCATTAGGAGATCATTTTTATGAAAAACGTAGTTACGGGAACTACTAAGCTTTTCCAAGGTTAGCCGACCCAGGATTTCCTCGATTTTGTTTATCAGCGTAAAAATTTTTCATCAGTTTCCAAATTGATTTATTACCGACTAAACATCCGTTTATCTCCAAACTCAAGTTCATACTCACAAATTATTCAGGCAAAGATCAACAAACCAGCTCGTCTACCAACCTGAAACAAACAAGAAAACACAAAAGATCAGTACACAAAGCCTCAAGCAACAAAACCCAAAGCAAACGTTAACATCATTCGCACACATCAACATTCCCGTACAACACCGGACCCGTCTTTTTCCCTCACCAGCCTCGCATAAAAGCTCTTTCTTCACCAGAACACGCGCGTCGTACAGGTGCTTACCGCTATGTCCATACGTCGCGCTGATTACACTGGCCCCCTACGTAAACGCCGCGAATATGGAGAATTTCTCTCGCGGGCTTTAGACAATATCGTTACACGAGTGTCGGCACTGCTTTCTTTGAGATGAGCCGACAGGCGGGTATCTAACGTTCTCGGCTCTGTATTTGGCGAGAGGAGGTTTTGCTGGCAGTTTGTAAAGGACGGCGATGATCCCGCGGCTAGGTAATGGCCGGCGCGTGCATAGATAAGGTACAAATTTTACGGCGCGCGTGCTTTATTTGCCGAGGACCGTGCGGTACTTGGGCGCGTGTTTTTCTAGCGAGAGTAGAGGTTTGTGGGATGGGTGAGTTTATTTTGAGGATTGGAGGTCTGATAGTGTTGTTGTGATGTTGTGGGAAAGATAAATGATGCTGGGTTGTGGCTGGAAAGTTGTATTGTCTATAGGTTTGAAGATATCAGATTGTTTATGGAACAGTTTTTATTTGAAAAAAGTAAGTTTTCCTTTCTCCATTAGGGAATTCATAAATAATTTAATTGAGAAAAATTTTAGTAACAATTTGTTGTTAATTTTTTGCAAAATATGTTGTAACAATTTTTACTAATACTTTATTTATAGGTAAATTGTAAAACGTTCATCTGAATAACACACAAAAAATATGGTCCCAAGTACTAATAATCTTCAATTGTCCTGTTAAAGCGAATTGCATTATATTTTATATCAACAATTTTGTATCACAAATCAACCAATTTTTAGAAGATTCAAATTATTAATAAAAAAAAATTAATTTTCTTTTTCAAAATCAATTACCTCATTCATACAAACCCCTTCAATCCCAACCTCCCCATCACCACGCACTATAAATCACCAGCCCATTCCCAACAACCCCGCTCCCTCCCTCCCAAAGACACTGCAAAAGTCACGGCGCATAAATCTCCCATCATGCCCCAGTCATCAGCATCCCAGCCAAACAGCCGTCGTCACGTAATAACCTCCGCAATTTCCCGAGGTGCGCGCGGCCCGGCTCATCAGCCATGGGCGCATTACTCGATAAGAAAAAAAGTGCGAGCGCGACTTTTCCGTCCTCGGCGTTCGCGCGTCCGTTGAACCTAACTGTCGCCCGAGCCATTGTCTATGTGAGCGCGCGCGCCAGCTCGCAGAGCGCTGACCGTCTACGGGTATAAAAAGCCTCGAGTATTCTTCATAATAATAATCGAAGCCGGCCTTCGGAGCTCGCGTCACGCGCGATGAGGATCGTAGACGGTGATGAGAATGGGACCTGCTGTTTTGTGCGACGCGTGAGAGAGGATATTTGGGCTCGGGTGGTGAATAGTAATGGATGAAGGTCGTGTGGTTGAGTTGGCTATTGAGGTGGTTATTGACGAGGTTTTATAGGAGGTTTATTGTGGAATTATTGTTGAGGATATCTTTTGGGATGATTACGATCGCTTGCGTGCAGTATCTTTTATTATTATTACAAAAGATGTTTTCTTCTGTACTTTAATGTAAATTAACGTGATAATTTAAAGTAAATTGTGCAATAACTTTTATCACGTCCATGAACACAACTACGTTGTGATCTGTTGTAGATAATTTTATTTGTATAACGTAAAAATGTAAATTATTTTGACTTTTTGCAAATAAAACCTTATCTTATCTTACTTTTTTTAAGATTTAGTTTTGCAAATTAGCAATTCTATAGAGAAAATTGTATAAGCAATTTACATATTGCTAAACTGCATCATAAACAAAGCAACTCCAAAGCAATATTTCTTTGATTTATTAGATAATGTACGACTAATACATTGCTTTGTTAGTTATATCGAAAATTTGGTGAGAATTATTTTATTAATGTCTCAAACACTGATTTTTGTGTTTTTTTTTTTTATTTTTGACGAGTAATAAACTTTAATTTTGTATATGCAACTTTGTATTTATCAAGTAAAAAGCACATTCAATCATTTCAAAAATTTTGTTATCATTTTAGTTGACTGTTTTTAAAGAAGAGACCGGAAAAGATAAGTCAGCCATTAAAAAGTGATTTATTTCAAGTCCAAACGGATAATGCGATGTTATCAAGCTAAATTTCTAGATATATTAAGTGCGTGGTATTTTCATTATATAGTACTCATAAAACGAAAACTGATTAAAATAACTTTATCGATAATAGATTTTTATCTCAATAATACGTGCCATAATGTCTATTAAATGTTTGATGATATCACTTAACATTTTTTTTCAGTAACAAAAATATCCGTGACAGTAAAAACGTACTCGAAAAAAAATTCCATCGAGCAGGCGTTGATTCTACAATTAACTCATCCTCAGCCCTATTTATTATTCACTCTGAGATCCCGAATTTTTTTCCAACAATAGAAGGCTATTAAATTATATATTTCTTCCGCGTGTCCGTCATTATTGACGCATATCGATAGGGCATTTGTATTCGTAAGTTGTTAGAAGATTCTGACCTTCGAAATTAATATTAGAGGTTTATAAAGTGCGAGTCGCACCTTATACACAAAGGGCATGGATTTTAAGTCTTCTTTATTGCGGCATTGAGTCAGACTGGCATGTAAGATGCCGGCTTTAAATCAATGTTTGTTTTCCTTATTATCGCTTGGTCATCGCTGGTAGGCTCCGGGTTTTGACCTTTTTAAAGCCTTGTGATTAATTTTAAAAAAAGTCACTTAGCGTTAGAATATTTATTTTAGTTTTTTTTTGAAAACTATAAATTTCAGTTTACTTTTATAACCGTTTAGTTGTTGAGAATTCTGATTGATAGTATTACTCACGCGGCGTTTAACTAACATAAATAGCTATTATGCGCTAAAAAAGTATAATTATTAATGGAGATAAGAATTAAATAAGTGATTTTTTTCAGTCCCTTGAATTGATAATTATTTTTGTAAAAAACTTTGTAAATATTCAAATGCTAGATGCTTTTCCTGTAAGTTTTCCATGAGTTCATATGGTAGTCGAGCCGCACACGTTGATTGGATATAAACAATTTTTTAGATATCCACTAAAGATCAGGGATTTAGATAAAACTTTTCGATTCTTTTTATGATATTGAATCAGCGCACTTATTTTAGTTACCTACATTATTGTTATTGATTCTATAAAATGAAATATTTAATTAAGACTACAATCCACTAAGTTCAACGTGTACCTATGTTTAAAAAATAATTAAATCTTAGTTCTGAAAATATTAATTTATAACTAATTTACAAAAGATATCTGTCAGTAACAAATTTTACAAAGTTTACACATTATATTCATTTCATCCTCAGATAAACATTATTAAAAAACAATCAACTCTTAATACCCCTTAAAAATCTCGATCACCTTATAATTATTTTACAATGGCTTAATTATTTAAACAATCGACCGATCAGCGCCAATCTCCGGATCGTTAATTCACGCGAATAAAAGCGAGGCACTTTCCGCAAAAAGATAACACAAATAAACGCCTCGAGCTCACCAGAGCGGGATTACACAAATCTTGCAAGCTATCCGACTTGGATCAACAACGCGAGAGATGCACGCTCCCTTGCGCTCATATAGCCCCATATAGATACTCGCGCGCTCGCCTATAAGTCAGCTGACGTCACGAGTTTCCTAGTCGGACTTTAATGCTTGAATCCCTCTACATTAGTCATCGATATTTTCCTTTTTCTTTGTTAGTACCGTTTTTATTTTTTTTTAATAAATTGTACAGATCTTGGATTACTCCTATCTATGAATCATTTGATGGGATTTTATCGCAATTAATAATGGTTAATGAAAGTACTGAATCAATTTAATTTCAGCGATTTTTTATGGGCTATTGTAAGTGAAACAAATGTATTTATAATAAATTTTATGGTAGATACTAAAATCAAAGTACTTGGCGAACACATATCTATCAATTAATTCTGTCACTATTTAATCAGCAAGTCACGAAAAAACATCTCAAATTCCAAAACCGATCCCAAAAACCCTAAAAAAACCACTCATCCTAGCCCCATCCACTCGCCCAACAAAGCAAAAATCATCTCGTTCTCCAAGCCCCATCGGCACTCAAAAACCCCAACAAAGCCTCTCTCACCTCAAAACAAAAAAAAAAGGAAAAACGTATCAGCCGCCATAAACCTCCCGCATCCTTCCCTTTTACAACTCTCTCTTTCCATCCATATTTATCTTTTTCCCTCTCTCGCTCTCGCGCGATATTCCCTCCTATCTTCATCGAGGAAACGAGCCAAGCTCACGTCTATACTCGCTTACAGCCATGCTCCCCCACGTTCCCACCAAGAGCTCTCTTTCTCTCTCCCTCTCTGTGTGCCTTCTTCTTTCTTTACGGGCGCTCTAGAGAAAAAGCCAGGCAGCGCGAGCACCGAGACTGTTTTACAAGGACTCTAAATAAGTAGTGCGAGTTTTTGGAATTCCGGCGTTAGTCCTTCCAGGGATAGATGCTCACGCGCGCGCGCGCCTCTCGTCATTAGTCCCGAGAGAGAGCCGGCTCTGCCGCGCGCGGCGTGTGCTATTGTTAGCTGCGCGCTAGATGGGAGGGAAGGATGGAAGACTTGTTTTTATCGGCACCGAGGAGGTGTCGTAGCGCTCGCTTTCGTTCGAGAGCCGGCTTTGTAAGAGCGAGTGAGTCTGGATTGCGAGCAGGCTTTTTCTGAGAGGAGAGGAGAGCTTTGATATACCAGAGGGATTGAAAGTAAAACCGAGGGTATATGCTTATGTGCGTAGGGTATGTGGAGTGTTGGAATGTGGAGCAGGCGTGATTATGCTAATCGGGAGAAGGTTTTTGAGAGGTAGGGTCTGGAAGTGTGAAGGTGATGTTTTTGGTAATGTAATCTTAATGGCGATGGTGGTGTTGCGGAGAGGCGAGATTTTTTGAGCTATAGAGATTGTTATCTTGCATTGTATTTACAAAACTTAGCGGTTTGTGGCAAGTGTATGTATTTTGGTATTGGAGTTTATTTTGAATAAACCGGTTGGCTTGCCGATTTTTTTGTGAAATATTATTACTTTTAGTACTAGTAACGTTTTGTGGCAAGTAAAATTTATTTTGAGTAAACGGGTTTGTTTGTCGATTTTTGTTTTAAATATTTTATCATTTTTAGTACTACTGTTTTAATTTTTTCAAAGTAAATCGAAATTTTCATTGACGCAGAAGGTTTCGTAAGTCAAAATAAAGTTATTACAATTAACGAGCATGTTCTTTATCCTTGTAATAATTATCATCAGCAGCTACTGATTTTAAAAGTGGCATGTAAAAGATAAGTACCAGTTGCTCCAAAATTACCTATCGTGTTGTACAAAGTGTATCAATGGTGACTCATGGAATCACGCAAAGCAATAATTACGTTTACTGCTACAGGGTCAATGTTGAAAAAAAGTTCGGTAACCGATCTCAGTAATTTACCAACTGATTTCCTGATTAATCTTCCGGCAAGCAAAGTGAAAAAGTATGGGAGTTTTACTGTTCGAGATTAAGTAACATTTGGATTTAAAATCGTAAACAAATCAAGCTTTACACATTCTAACTATTTGCAGTAATTTTTAATTAATTGTAACGACAGAGTAATAAAAACTTGATAGTGTCTCACACAAATCATAGTTTATAAAGTCTCAGAATAATAAATTAGTAATCGTTTATAAAAAGGTGTGAAAAAAATAATTAAATAAAAAATTGTTTGATTCAAAGCATAATCGATGAATCAATATCTATATACCGAATCTATCCATATCTCAAAAACCATTCTCCTTATTGTAAGCCAATCCCGAAGGCACAAAGCAACAATGCAAAGAAAAAAAAATGACGAAGGTCATCGATGAGACTACGCGAAACAAACTCCGGCGATTCTTCCCCCCCGTCGGAACTTCTACACACGTATACACACCACACACATCCGCCGCTTATCCTGGCATCATCGTCCAACGAGTAGCAAACGTATATAATATACGTATATATCCCTATCGCGCTTTTTCATCATCCCGCGACCACAGAGTAGCCTGTAGATGCATCGGCTAGGTGTATATACCCCATGGGATCGGCGCTGCCGGCTCTGCTTATATACTGCCGGTCTAACGTATATAAACGCGCCCGAGAGAGAGAACCTGCAATTCTCCGACTCCGGCGTCATCATCGCACGTGTGTGCTGTATATATATATATACGCTCGTATGGGTCGGCATGCATTCATGCGTGCAATCCCCGAGATTTCACGCTGCGGAGAGCCAAGGCGATCTTCGATGCGCGGAGTTTTGCCGAGAGACTCGGAGGCTTCGATGGGTGTATACATGGAGCGATCGAGAGGAAAAGGTTACCGTGAAGCTTTGATGAAGTTTATTCATCGATGGTGAGCAATTTTGTAAGTTGAGTTGATGGGAGTTTGGGTGAAGGAGGAAAATACTTTGTTACTTTTAGATTTTTGATTTGATGGGGGATTGAAATTTTTAATGAGGTTAGGGCAGATTGAGGACGATCAAATGTATTTCTGAATATTGCAGAGGATAGATTATTATGAATGAAGGTGGTTATTTGAATATGAGAAGTTCTCAAGACTCAATTTTTGAATATATTATTTTGCCGAAGCTGTCGTTACCAATCAATTTTTCAAACAATCATCCTGGTAAAAATGATTCTATTTAATGGCCATTTGATGGTCAGTTAATGGTTTCTAAGGTATACAGGCAATGGCCAAAAAATAGCCAACTCATATAGTTGTTGTCTGTCAGGACAATAACGCACACACTTGTTAAACCAGTCAAATCATCTTCGCAACTCCATAATTCCCTCTTGCAAATCCACAACATTTCAAAAACTCACCCATAACCCAACCACCTCAACACAGAATCCACCATATACACGCGCATCCTCACCCCACGGCGATCCCGCGCGGCTCGGACCGCGCGAAGGGAATCAAGATCACTTTATTCATCACGATCGCGCGAGCTTTGGCCTCACGGCTCACGTATTTGCATGGGCTTATGGGAATCACGCGCGCCGAGCGCTGCAGTTACGTGATTTTGTCGCGCGAGAGCCGCCTCCTTTGTCGGTACGAGCGCGCGCCGCGGTCGGTAAAAAAGCCGACCGCCTCTCTCGCACTCTTTTTTCTCTTTCTCGCGCCTTAGGCGGGGTTCGCGCGCTCCGGCGCGTGTTCGTCCTCGGCGATCTTCATTAGTCGAGCCGCGCGATGCTTTTTACGATGTCGGTGCGCTTTCATTACCGCGCGCACTTGGGTTATATTGTTCGATCGCGCCCGAGATTGTTTATGATTATATTCGTCTCAAGGCGATCCGAAGGGCACGTCATTCTAATTATAGGGGGATTTTTATATTTAGAACGTTGAGAGGCTGGGCCCGAGACGCTCCTTGTATTGTCGAGTTTTTTTTTGTATAGGTGATTTATTAAGTATCTGGTTATTGAGGGAATAAATTGTAAGAGTCGCGTACCTTTGCGTATTTTAGTATATTCATATTTATTATTCAGTTTTTACTATATCAGTAACTTATGGTTCTGATGTAAAGAGTATAGTAAAAATTGATTCGTCAAGGACTGAAGAAGCTTTCTTAAAAATAAAGATCTATCAGTTTATTCATAATATTCAATTGAAATTACAAAATTTCGAATTGAATGACTTTTTATCTTGTAATGACTATTATATTTGCAGTGAATGAAATATCATCAGTTATTGACGTTGGGATGAATAACGCGCGAAGAAACTTGATCACTGATAAATTACAAATAGTTTATTTAGAAATTAACCTTGACACATGCTTGCATGCTTGAGAATAATCGTAAACAGAATATAAAAATTAAAAAAAAGCAGTTAATCAGAAGTGATGAAACATGGTGAATCTTACAGGAATTTTCATTTTGCTGTAAGGCATTTCAATATTGTATTATCAAATACTAAATCCCTGACCAATCCCACAAAATACCTACCAAACCTAACGAAGAAAATCAAAACGAATCGATCCCACAGGAATTTAAATCTATCCCTAGCAACAGTCTAACCATCCGCACAGAACCCTCATCTTCTGCATCAATTACCATACAATCGTCCTATCCCCACCTCTCCCACCAGCATTCGCATCGCATGACGAGTCCGGCATCACGACAAAAGGCCCCTGGTCCAGACGAATATGCCGCGCATATTACACTTCCAAGAAACGGCCAGCAGTTCGGCGTCTATCATAATTCCTCGGCTTCTTTTTTAAAACGCTCGCGTAAAAGCCTCCCCAGGCTTCATTAACCCGCTCAGATCCGCAGAATCGAATCGATCTTCCTGCCGCGCACGCGATGGGATATATGGACGCTTCCTTTTTTTGCTCACGTCCGACACACGACGCCATATAAACCCACGCGCTTCTCTAACTCGAATCGCCAGATCGAGTGGCTGGGATAAAAGAGCAGAGGGCCGAAGTCCGGTGCTGAGGATATGGCTTTTGGGGGGCCGTAAAGGATCGCGTGGAGCTGGCCAATGATAAATTATACCGGCTTTTGGTTTTGCTGCGGGGAGAGGCGCGATGATACCGAGCCGAGCACGAACGTTTATGTGACCACTGTTTGGCTTTTAATGGGCTGGTCGGAGCTGCTCGTGCCGGGGATGTAACGATTCTGAAACGCGATTTTAAGGGGGGATGTTTGGAGCGTTTATGTGGACACGCGATTGTGGGATGGACGGCAAAAGTGTAAATATTGGAATTTATTTGGATGCAACTGTAATTTGGTGTGTGGCGGTGAACGGGATTTTCAATTAAGTACGGTCTCGGGTGGTATCTTCATTAGACGAAACGGTTTTTAAAATAGTGCGGCATGATTAGGCTAAAGGGACGCATGTTCTAGCCACTCATGCTGCACCAATTCAAAAGTCTTTGAGCTCAGGAACGAATGTACAGTTTCGTTATGCTGTTAGTGGCGTTTTTTTACCGGACTATGAATGTTTACTTTTCAAAACATAGTAAAAAAGGAAACCGTACAAACATGGATGCTAACGTATAATTTTCAATGCTTAGAATCAATTTCAACACTTTTTTTATACACTACCTCTAAAAGAAACACTGAATTGAATGTGTTTTCGTAATTGACTGATCCTTTTTTTTTTAATTACATAAGTCAATAATAACTTTGAAAAATTTTTCTTCCCGTTCATACATTGAAATATATTTACCAAGGACATTCACCCTCATCTAAACGAAGCGCGAAAAAATTTTGGCTTCTCGCTATCAGTAAGGATAACGTGCCACTGCGAATTTCATTTACAGGCTTGCAATTAACGATGATCAATCAGTAATCAATCATTCAACGCTTCCTATAGCTCGTCATCTCTTTACTACTACTTTTTTACTTGACAAAGGTACAAATACACCATTTCTGCAAAGTCAATTCCTTCCCATATATCTACAGATCTCAAAGCCACACGCGCTCTCCTACTTACTCACCAAAACCCCAACCCATACACTATCTTCTCAAACATCACCGCATCGCCCAGAAATCGGCCTCAGGCGCTTCTGACGATCGACATCGGCAATCAAACCATCTTTCCTCGATGATCCTTCCCCCAGATTCGTCCGATAGCGAAGAGAATAACCACTTCAACTCTATATAGCTACTTTCGATCTTGAGATACACGCTGACTGATGAGCTCGAGACAGGGACGAGCTCTTCTCTTACATCGCGATATGAAAGGTCAGCCTGGGAGCGTGTGTTGACGCCATTGTTATGGGATGCTGCTGCGAGATGTGTACACACTGATAATAGGGGAAATTATTAATACGCGGACCGCACGGAGATCGAGCCGCGGACAAAACGGCGATGACGTGTCTCAATATTGTTGGCGTGTTACGGCCGCGGAGTCGTGGTAATTTATGGGCAATTAATTTGTGTGTGGTAGCGATGTTTGCCGTATGGTGTTACCACAGTTTTTTACCTCATAATAGATCGATTTAGAGTTAGGTTGGAATGAAATGTTTTTACGATCGAAAATAAAAGGGTCTTTTTTCTGGGCTAGTCGGTAATGATTGCCCACTAGAACGATGGTAATATCTCTTGACTTATACAAAAAAGCTTTTGGATGAATTGCAAATGCAAGCGTTACCCATCAGTACGCGCGGAGGCTGCTCTTTTAGTCACGCGATCATGACATGGCTGCTTAAGTTGTAACTCAATAAATTTAATTTAATGAATCGCTCGTTTCGCGTACGCGCAAAAAGATAAGCAGTTACGATATCAGCGGCTTATCCGTTACTAAAGCCTGTTATTATTTCAATAAGTAATTAATTAAATTTTTATAAGCGACGTCGGATTCATTTTCAATTTTCCCTTCGGAATAGCGAGCTAACGGTCAGGGCAATTTGTAAGTGGATAAACATTACAAAATCGTTACGATAAGGTTAAAAATAAACTGTAACAGTAAGGGTTCTCATTAAGGTAACAGTACCACCCGCATACATAGCGTACTCTTACTTTTAGCGGGAGCATCGAATTGTTGACCGTTATACAAGGGGTCGGTGATTACCGCTGATTACTCGTTCTAATTTCTGAACGAACGCCTGACACTAATGATTACCGTTGCACGAGCAATTACGTTAAGGTGGCTCAAGCGATTTTTTATAATAAACACCTAGCCCTCAGAAAGTTTAGAAAAATCTTTGTTAGAGATTGATCTTTTGATCATTTTTAATAAAATTAAACGTATGTAAATTAATCATCCAGGAAAATGAATTTATAGAAAAACACTTAGAGATATAAGATTATGGGAACGATCAGTTTATTGCTTCATAATGACTTATAAGATATATATCTCAATAAATGAAACGTGAAATTGTATAGACTTTGTTATAAAAAATTTATTGTCGAGTTACCGAACAAATAAATGCTTGAGCCATTTAATTGTAATTATATAATTTATATAATTTGAGAGTGCAAACCTATGTTAGCCATACCTATGTAATATAATTTTATAGTAAATAAAAGTACTTAGTATGAAGAAAAAAAGCGCAATGAAGTATATGAGAGATTTAATGGAATAAATTTAAATGAGTTTAAATATTCATATTTTGAGCAAACTAAATTAAAATGAAAAAGCAGTTATTTTATGCATATTTCTTTTAAAATTCAGAAATTCATGTTATGAAATAATTAAATAAAAAGTTTTTCGAAAATATAACTATATTACAACTATTTAATCCATCCAACCTTAACCGACAGGTAAAGTAAACTTTTGAGTTTTCGGGACATTGACTTTATCCTAGTTTTTCATTCTGCAAACTAGCAAAATGTACGATTGTAATTAAAAAATGAGGAATTAAATTAGAAATTTAAATACATTAAAATAATATAAAAATAAAAGCAAAATAAAAGAAATAATAAATGGAAATTAAATAAATAATAAAATAAAAATAACTAAAATTTATAAGTGGTTGTCTGAAAATGGAGTTGTGATCTTAGACTCGGTAAGATATTTTTATCTTAAAAACTTTCTTTTAACTTTATAAATTATAAATAAAAGAGAGGCGTTCAAGCTTCCGTGAATCTGAGTTAATTGAATTTAAAAAAAGTGAGCATAAGCATCTATGTCAAAAAGCCTCAAGCCTGTATAATAATTTTAATATCATCTTATCTTTATATTTCATTTATTTATTTTAATAAAATTAATACATATATGAAGTATAACAAGAAAAGCAATAAACATAGCCAGTGATTTTCCCGTTACTCTCAAAATCATAAGGTAGCTGTAACACGTTTTGAATGGACAGCTTCAAAAATCGCGTGTCAGAAACTTACGTTGTCGGTCTGAATTAATTTATTACTCTATATGTGCAATAAGTTTTTGTCATGTTAACGTGTAAATTTATTTGATTTATTATCGATGTATTATTAAACACTAACAAACGTGAACAAAATAACCGTACCTGGTATGTTGTAAAATATAATCACATAAGACTTCAAACTACTTAATACTTTAATGCCTACTTTACAGATCAAGTACATGTATTTGACTTTTTCTAACAGCAATATAATTAATAATGTTTAAAAAGTTTTTAAATAATAATTGCAAATATATTTTTTTTCTATTGTTTATTTTTTTTCTAATCAATTTCCCTGATAGAAATTTCATTATTTGAGATTTTAAAATAGCTAGTTTTTAGTCATTTTCTACCTTATAAACCGTCAATTTCTAAAACACTTCAAACACCCCAACAACCCAACACTCTAACCACAACCTTCCTTCCATCCACCACTCCCTTAAAACAATCCCTGCACCCAAAGCCAACGATCCTTTCCAGAATCGCAAACGGCGAAATGCTCTCCCCAAAGATCTCTCCTCTGTTTTTTTTTCCTCAAATCCCACGCTTGGTCCCAATCAGAAGCGGCCTCATTACAGAGCACGCGACACCGCACCCGTCTCTATACATATATATACAACTCCTTATAACGAGCCGCGTGCGGTCCGCCCAAAGGTGGCACTGACCTTGCGCCCGCTGCTGGCGCGCTCGCGCAGTATAAAGAGAGGGAGAAAGGAGTTTATCGGCAGCGAGTACTGTTATGTTATACTCTCCTCGGCTCCTGGCACACTTGCGCACGCTCGCAGAGCGCGGAATAAGCTGCCGTGAGCGCGCGTATATACAGCCGCTATGCAGGCTTTTCGGATCGCGGGCCCGTGGAAAGAGTCGGCTCTCTGATGTAACTTGCCTGAGCGAGGTGCCGATGACCGGATGGAGAGAGATAAGATTGTTGAATAATGCCTTACGTGGACTTTCCAGTGTTTGTGGCCGGACTGTTTAGAGAGAAATGGATAGGTAATATTGTTGTAATATTGATGCAATGTTGTATTTATGTTGTCGTAGTATTTGACATTTTGCGATATTGTCTCGAAATTGTTGTAATATTGTTGTGATATTATTTCAATATTATTGTAATATTGTTGTAATATTGTTGTGATATTATTTCAATATTATTGCAATATTGTTGTAATATCATTTTGATATTATTGCAATGTTGTTGTAATATCATTTTGATATCGTTGCAATATTATTTTATGTAATATCACTTTAATATTGTTACAATATTGTTGTAATATCATTTTGATATTGTTGCAATATTATTGTAATATGATTTTGAATTTGTTGCAATATTGTTTTAATATTTTTGCAATATTTATAAGAGAAAACTGTTAGGTCTTGTTAACATTTTTGTACGTTTTAGATGTCCTAAATGAAATAAGATTCCATATAAATTCTAAATATAATCGACACGGTCATTATTTCATTTTGCAAGAAATAAACGCACCTGCTATGCCTCGCAGAATGGCACAAAAACAAACCTATCATCACCACATCTTATTCAAACTCGCATTAATAATTCGCCAATAAAGGTAAATTACCGTCATGATAAATCATAACCTCTCGGCTATCGTATGGAAATTAAGTCTTATTAGAAAAGGCAAATGCCATCATCTGTATAAACAACGGCGCGCGCGAGCACTGGTTTCCCCTTTATACGAGCTTCATTATAATGAAAAATGATTCCTTTACACTTGAGATCATGCACTAAGTATTCAATCAGCATCAAGATATAGAAGCATTCTCTACTCTACGAGCTATAGAAAAAGCATCAGAGCCTCAGCTAACTCGAACTCCTCCGTTCAGAAATACGCTTCAATTATATCGAGATACAACGTTGTAACGTAATTATAAGCGGGTAATGCTCTTTCGAAACTTGCATTCAATATCTCTTTTGTACCAGTAATCGCACAAGTTTTCAAATATTGATTGCTGTGTGACAATAATTAGAAAATGCATGGAGTTACATAAGGTATTTTTATTTGTTTTGACAGGTCAGCACTTGTACGGTGTAATTAACGTAATTAAGAGTTTGTGTAACGGACTAGAGATTATTAATAGTTTTAAATGATACATCAACGTTTTTTTATCGTAGATCATTATGGCTATTTAAAAACGAATTTATTTTTTATGAAAATCCGTCATTATCACCTATTTAGCTGCTTATTAATGATTATGGAGGGAATCTATTGTATAAGTATCCTGTTCAGTGGTAATACAATAGTAATTCTATTTCATTCGACTAAATTTGCTTTCTTCAAATTTATTTAATGAAATCCGTCTTCTCATCGTTTAGAATTGAACCAAGAAAAAATAAGACAATTACATCTTGACCATTCAAATAGAACGTTGAACCTAGAATGATTATTGTCAAAATACACCGAGCGCATCATCATCATTCTAAAATTCCGTCCTTATTTCCGCTTCTTCTCATTAAAATGTCCACACAACCCCGCAATATCTTAATAAAATCCACGCCAATACCATAACCTAATCCACAATTTTTACAAAATCTCAAAAAAATCACCCCGAAATCAACATTTCCATCTAGCAACGCTGCTATAACAATACAAAATCTCTAGCCATCTCTCCTTCATCTCCACAAGCAGCGTAAATCTTATATCCGTCGTCCGGATCGGCATTGTTAAATGAAATGACGGCACGGGATGATTAAGCAAATCGCAAAAGGCCTTTACTCCTCGCTGTTTACCTCTCGGCTCTCGATCCGTCCTTAGATAATGAGTTACCGCATGCGCGCGCTCGCGCGCCGAGGATGATGGCATGAATAAGGAATTTCAACTTGAACTAGAAAACGAGCGCTCCTCTCGTGAATATAGCCGACCGCAGAGGAAGGAGCGCGAGTTGCTGTGTATCGTTTACTTTATTTATATCGCGGATTTGCGCTTGGATATACAGCGGGAGCGCGATCGGATGGGAATGAAAGTATTCAGAGGTTTGATTATTCCTTTTCTGGAAAGTTGGAAGGTATGTTGGGAAAAATGATGCGTTCGCTTTGGAATATTTGAGCTTCGATTTTGTGGCAGGGTTTTTTATATGAAATGTTATAAAATATAACTATTTAAGTGTGAGCTGTATGAAGTATATTTAAAGGAATTTTGTAAAATATAGTATAAAATTTAATTAACTTTTTTTGTTATTTCTTATAGCCAGAATAATTAGTTATTAATTGACTATAGTTTTTAAATATTCAAAAATCTTAGGAATTGTTGTATATATTTTAAAAAATTTAATTTTATTAGTATAATAAGATTACCGCGTTAGGTGGCGTAAATTATTATTAGGGTGATTAAACATCTTTTGCATTGTATATCACGGAACATTACAATTTTCCTCTTATTAAACAGAGTTCGCAGATCATAATACTTCATTAATTAACCGTCTGTAAATAATGCATACCGTGTTCGCTATGTTAATTTACTGTAGCTTCTAAAACATGTTGCAAATTAAAATATTTTAACGGTATCAACTGTTCTAAATTGAAAAAGTTAGATACAAAGCAGTGAGTTATAAATGATTAAAACTGCATTCCTCGAACACTTCATACTTGATAATTTCAATATTTAGGTTTTTATAATAAAAATAAGATAGCTTCAGCATAAACACACATACCAAATCAAGAATTTAAATTTATTTCGACAGTAAAAACTTATCATCCCAACCCTTCTCTAAACCCACCACAGATCATCAAAACCATTCCCCCCCAAAAAAAACCCAAGAACCATCCCTCTCAAACAGCTCAATCAAATCCACTCCTCACAAACCATCATGAAAAGCCTCACCATTCCACTCCCACACACGAATTTCCCCTCCAACCACAGCCTCCAATCTCGTGCCTCCCCTCTAAACTACCTGTACGGCGAAGCTCATCCTCCTAGGCGAGAGATATCCCCGCGTCTATCCAGCGATCCCCTCGTTAAACGCTTCCATATTCGTCTGTAAACGTGAGCTCGGCGCTCTCCGGGGCCCTTTGGCTTAGGGCCTGTTATTCCCCCCCGCTATCAGCGGCCCTCGATCTCTCGCCGGGCGCTGCACTCTCCGCCAGAGCCCGAGAGCGATAAAGCCAACCCGAGCGCGAGATAAACACAATGGGGAAATGGCCTAAGTGTGTAGAGAGAGCTGCGGGGATTTCCTTCGTTGCTGTGTGCAGGAGGCTATGTGTATATAGGTATATATGTAGGAGCTGCACACGACGGAAGCCTTGGCCTTGTCGCGCATGAAAGCGTTACATAAGACGCTGCGAGGTTGCTGGAGGGAGAAAGAGAGAGAGAGAGCGCCCACGCTGATCTTGAAATTCCTGGCCATACGCCGATGGCCTCTCGCGACCGATAGCTACCCTGGGAGTCGGTTGAACTTGGTTGTTGGGTTTATCGGGCTGGTTCTGAGTGGGCTTTTGGAGTTGGAGTTGGGTTGGCCTTTTTTGGGAATTGAGGGGGAAGGTTGGTTGGTGAACGGAGATGGATTTTGCGGATTAGTTGTGTTTCTTTGTTTGAGGTGTTTGTAAAGCTTTTTTATTATTTAAAAAGGTTTGTTGATTGTTTTAATTCGAATAATTAATTGGATTTGGATAAATATAGAGTAAAAATTTTGAGAAAAGAATTTAAAATTTTTGGCGAACTAAATTAGCGAAAATTTTACGCTTTTTAAATTCTTAAGACACTTTTATATGGTAAAAAATAATGATCTAGTTCACATTCAAATTTATAACCCTCATTATTATAAAAACCAAGAATTACAACAACGATAAAATCTGACATCCCCAGCAGTAAACTTTTTATTCATACCACGCCGATTAAACATCCCAAAACCCAAACCATAAAAATCCTTCGATCCTCCAACATACATCCAAGTCCCCAAGCCAACACTTGCCCGCAAAACTCTCCTCCCATTCGGCGTTGCGTTATTTATTAACCCTTTTTCAGAAGCAATATAAACTGCCCTCTCCTCCAGCCGCGTAATTTACCGGCTCGCCCTCTTTTAGCTTAGATTATTTCGTTGTTTTTTCGCTCGACAAGAGAGCGCGCGTGCCTCGGGGAGGTTTAATGATCGCGCTTCTTTGTGGTTCTCGAGCAAAGAGCTTTCAGGCCGCGAGCGCACGAGGGATCGCTTTTAATTCTTTTGGTTTCCGTGATTTCGATTTAAGTACTAAGTTTTCTGTTGGCCTGGAGAATGGCGGGGAAAATTATATTGATTCTAGAATGTCAATTACGGATTTCCTGTGCGAGTTTGTGTTTGCGCTGGAATTTGTAAATGCAAGGCTGTGTGGAAATTTTATTCGTCTTGATTAATCTGACTTCCGTACGTACCAGAAATATTTTATTGAAATATAACTAGTATTGTTTGTGTGTGATTGCTTGTAAAATTGACTTAGATTCCTTGCAAGAAAATGTAATTTATAGATACAGTTTTTAAATTAGATAACAAAAAAGCATTTGAATTAAATTAGATTTGTGAAGTATATATTCGGTGAATTTAAAAAACTTAAAATATTCTTTTTTCTGGTAAAAAAATATGTTTATGCATGCATTAGCTTGCTTCAACAATTGTCTTTGATAGCCAAGAACAGATGCCCTTTGTTACTGAATGTGGACCGTTGCGACCATTGTTTATTTTTCATAAGGTCGTGTAATCATAAATCAGTAAAAAATAGCACAAAGAAGGGATGGATATTGTTCTTACTGTGCATTCAAATAATGTAAAAAAGCCATTAATACAATTTTGCTTAATAGTTAATAATTTATAAGTATGGATTTTTCTATCATTATAGTTACAAATAAAATTGTTTTCTTTACTTTTGTAAGGCTATTGATTTTAAATTGATAAGTATACAAAATAGGGCTGTAAAAAGCTATTGTATTCAAAAGCAGTTGTCTATGCAAGTCCTTTAATAAATTCTTTAGAATTGTATTGGTATAATTTAAATGTATTATCATAGTTTAAATATGGTCAACAGGTGTCTGTAAAGATAAGCAAGCTAAATAATATTGACTATACTAAAAAAATTTTAAACAGAAAATTAGTAAAAGACGTTTTTATTGAAAAATTGACCTTCCTACTTTAGAAATAGATATTTTTGAGAATAAAACTTTATTTGTCTTTTATAAAGTCACCTAGAAAGATCTTTGACCTTCTTACCGGCATCGAAATCTCTCGGAGCTCTGCGTTACGCTTCCGTTACCGTAATACATTACGAATTTATGGAATAAAATTACTGTCGCGATACAAAGCTTTACCGCTTAGTAATCCATCATAACTGAAAAAAAGGAAAAATTTCAAATATACCCTTTAAAAACGCAATTCATTCTCTTAAATATTCATCTACAATACTTCATTCCCTATGTACAACTCAAAACTAAAGCTCAGTCACGTCTAACCATCGCAAACATTTACAAAATACATACTCAAGCACCCTAAAAAAAAGCAAGTCACATCTAAACTCGTTAAAGCAGCTGCTTAAGTAGAACGAAAACGAAAATATCCAGCCAGAGCGGAAAACGAGTAAAACTGGATCGTGGCTGGCAGTACTTAAATGCGTCCTACCTGATAAGGGTAAGCTCCCGGCCTGTAAAAGCTGCTGGTGGTCAGTGCCGGGTGGCTCTTGCTGCTTCCGCACATTGAAGCCATGGTTATTTCTTCCTTCAATTGTCGTTGTCCTATCAGCAATAATTTTGACTCGTTGACCCTTTGGAATTGGGCTCAGGAGTACATCGCCGATTTTTCGTTCACTTTCACGAGATGGCTCACTAATCTACGCTGAATCGTTCGAAACTGATCACATGCTTCCCCACTTGTTTAACGAAGTTATAAGATTAACGTGATTAAAATTCCGAACAAGAAAGCTTCATTTATTTCCTTTGATTATTAAAAAAATAATCTTCTACTACCACTGTCACTTAAAATCCTTATCAAAACTCTTCATCCGACTACCTGTCCTTCTTCAAAATCCATCAAATCCCTTCTCGATCCCCAATCTCCACCAAAAACCCGGCATCCATCAAACCATATCACAAACCGAAAATCCCCCTCAATCCTATCTCACCCTCGTCCCAACCAACCAATAAAAACCAAAACTGTCACTCGAAACTTAAAAGACTCAAGTCAGCACTCTACTCTTCCCACGGTCCCAGACTCCCTCAAAAAGAGACCAACTCGCCGGCGTCGAGTAAGAAACGATCCTCTCGCGTCCTAACGAAGAAGAAGAAGAAGAAGAAGAAGCCGCAGCAATGAAGAAGAAGCGCGCGAGGAGGCGCGTCCAGCCAGCGAGGCGGCTCGGCACCGACTGACAGCCAGCGATGTTCCAGCGGCGCCATTCTTCATCTTCATTCTTTGCCGGCGCGCCGCTTGCTCGCTCCCTCTCCTCTCTCAGGTGTTTCTTCTTCCTTTTGGCTCTCTCCCTCGGCGCGCTCGGCTCTGTATGTACGCGCGAGAGGAAGAAGAAGGAGATAGCTGAGCGCAGAGAGAGAGAGAGAGCTTATACAGCGCGGCTATACCGGAAGTTTAGCCGGTGCGCGGGATTATTTTTTAAGTGCCAAGAGGGGCTGTTTAGGCCAGGAATTTCGTATATGTATGCGAGCCAGCTGCCGGCGAGCTTTTTCCTTGCTGGCTGCTTTTTGCGGGATGCTTAGGAAGAGCGGCAGGGGGAAGCATTGTTTAGATGGCTCTGAAGTATGCGGGGCGTAATGTGGAAAGATATGCGTGTGTGCGTGGTTTATGGCTGAGCGTTGGGTTGTATATCGAGGGATACAGTTATAGGGATATTTTTCGTATTGATTCTAAGTGGAATTCAGAGTTTGATAGCGCGCGGAGCGTAGCGCTTATCGTAACGGTAATTCATTCTGTTTGAACTATAAATCAAAGGCTACATGGTTATACTCTTCATTAATATCGATAAGTGGATCCTTTACTTTTGCATTTCGCTATTACTGTAATTTAAGAAAAAAATATGCAACGCTAGTTAAATCTTTCTCCTATTCCCACCATCTTAAAAGAACCAGGCCGCAAAAAAAAGGTCAGTCATGACCTCAGTCTTAAAAAAATAATGCCACCTTTGCAATTATCAAAGTCGCTTTATTAAACCAGATGCCAGGGGATAAGCACAGGTTATACAGCAGAGGCTCGTTTCGTAAAACAAGGGAATTTCAGGGAGTCCTCGAAAAATGCGTAATAAGAACTGGTCTCTCTGCAAAACCGCGCGCGCCGTCACTCCAGTCTTCTCCCGCGCGCTCGCGCGTAATCTAGTTTAAAACGAGTTCAAGGGAATTCGAGATTTAGGCAAAAAGAACACTTTCTATGCCCCCGCGTCGGCTCTTCGTGGGGATATGTCACAACGAGACTTGCCGGCCGCGGAGTGGTTTTCGCTGGGAGTATGCGGCGAGGGTAGTGTTCGGGTACTTTGAGGATTGTTGTGGATAGAGATTGATTTTTTTTTTTCTTTTGTAAGTGATAGGCGGAGGAAATTAACCGGTTTGACTGGTGTTGATTAAATAGGAGTGTGGGTTAGCTTTATGTATATTTGTAAGGAAAGTACCATTATGGATTTTTGAAAATTTTATCCTTATTTATTTTACTAACATTTTTAACAATATAATATTTCATTGTTTTAGTATTATTGAAATTTTTGTAGGGCAAGTGTTTCACAGTTTTTATAAATGATCCTAAAAATTATCTATTTATGAACAATTTTAATTTAAAGAAAGAAATTAGATAAAAAAAAACGAGCTTTAATTTCATTTTTTCACACTTTTTTTACACTGTCAAATTATAAATATTAGCAGGTTCAAATATAGATGTCTTATTGTTGCTCGAAGTCAAGCTACTATATCTTCGGCAATAGAATAAACTAAAGATAATGAGGATGAGTGGTCCTAAGTTGATAAAGTATACCATTTTATTTTTGCTTCAATATTTTCTATTTAATGAAACTCATAATGAAACATAGAAAAATGATCCACATGATATATACTAATCGACAGAGCATAACAACTGTGAATCCAGCAAAAAAGTTACAAATTGATTATTGGGACTTTTATTTTTTTGAGCTTTTGAGAGATCGGCTTGGTACCATACTCCTCTAGTATTATTGTCAGCAATTTGATTTTTTAGGCCTACTTAATGAAAAATTAATGGATTTTCCACTTTTTTCAAAAAAAGTGTCGAAGAAAATTCTGCACGATCCTCGATCCTGGTGCTCTTCTTTTTAATATTTATGAAAGCGAGTTAAAAGTATCTCTAAAATTTCAAGTATAAATAAATTAAAAAACTTATAAGTGCAAAAGGGCTATAACTAACAATTTTCAATATGCAGTTAATGACGGCAATAAGCGAACTAGAACATTTGTTTCTTTCATCAGAATTAGAACAACCATAATCGAAACAGCTATTCACAAACATCAAAACAATATTTATTAACTAACTAAAACCCGGTTAAGGGCCGTCAGAGGCGCATGACTTGAAAGGAAAATCGTTACCCCAATAATCATCCCCCCATAAAAATTAAAAAGCAAGAAGACAATTAAAAAAAACCTTCAACTCTCAGCTTAACAGCCCATCCACTCCATAATCACGAGTTCTTCAAAGTAAATCAAAGTAGAAGCTCTCCCAACTAGTGCTCGCTCGCACATATCGACGTACGCGCGAGCGCGCGCAGCTATTTAAGGAGCTGCGGCTTAGATTTAACTCGCGCTCTCGAAGCCCTCGCGATTCTCAAACATCTCTCAGCACCCCATAATAATAGTACCCCGGCGAAAAGGGCATAAATATAAATTCCTTCCGACGAGCCGCCTATTACAGGCAGGTAGCTGCCCTCCCGTCATTATATACGCCGTGGCGCACGATGATTTTCATCTCGTAAATTAAAAACGTAAAATCTCGGCGATGCCCCCCCGCGCACGCTTGCAGCACGCGCGCGAGAAGGAGCCGGAAAATGATCGTATTTCTAAACATGAATTCCTCGCGGCTCCTACCCTTTTGCGGCGCGACTCCCCCTTTATACGCGCCGACAATAAATGGCAGCTCGGGCAATTATTATAGGCTCTCTCTCTCTCTTTCTCTTGCGCTCGCGCGCGCGTTCGACGTTAATTGAAGTGTCGAGGTGTGCGCGCTCCTCGCGGTCATCGACACTAAGACTGCATCCGTGTGTGCGTGCGTATACGTGTGCGTTAAAGTACAAGAGCGCCGGTAGTAACAGCAAAGTAAAAAAGAAAGCGCGGCAGGAGGAAAGAAGCGGAGAAGGGAAAAAAAAGGATTAACTTTGCGCGAGAGCGAGGAACAAAAAGACGGAAATAAGCATAAGACGCGGCTCGCGGTTACGCCGAGCGAGCTCGCCTGCGCGGACGTTCAAATCACTCGCGCGCGCCTATGGGTCCCCCACGATGCTGCTCTTCCTTTTTTCCGGTGGCTAGCGAAGCGCGGGTTTTTTATGTGGCTCGTTTAAGGGGCTCGTGCTGTGAGTGGAAAAGTGTCGTCGAGTGAGTATCGGCGTTTATTTTCGCGTGGTTTTAGGTAAATTGCGTGCTTTCGTGTTTTTTGATTGACGGCCAAAGTGGGATGAAGTGGAGATATTATGTTGGACGGGAGATGCGTGAGGGTCGTGTTTTCATAGAGATCAGTTTTTTGTTACTGTTATGGTGAAAATTATTAAATATTACCTGATGGCAAAGCTATGGGTATTTGTTTTATTTGATTGTTTAACTGCAATTAAAAAGCAAAAAAGTATCCTCAAAACACATTTGATACTATTTTCCTGGATACTTTGACATTTTTCTTGTAAAAGTTTTCTAAAAATTACTTTAATTTCATAAAGTAGTAACGTACTATGAAAATCGAAACAATACGAAATTACGGGAAATTGTACTTGAAAATTTGCAATAAATTTTCTTATATTTGTAATCATATTTATTGAAAATCTAGTAAAATTTCTTAAAAACGTTGATTTTTTTTAGATTTTGATAAATTTGTCTGTTACCGCTTCATTTCACAGTATATTCATTTTTTTCAGATCATTTTGTCTCTCTGTAGAAAATAAAATTTTCACAGTTTTCAATTTTTAATAATCAGAATACATGCATGGTTATATTTATTATTTTTATTCAATTTGATTAATTTTTAGTAGATACTTTTTAGATAAACGTGTTACTACCTATTACCAATTTAACAAGTTACTTTTACAACACAGTTTTATTTAAATAAAATTATTATTTTAGGATATACTTTCCATGATAAATAAAAAATAAAACATGAAATAAATTTATTAGTAGTTCAATAATTTGATCACATCGAAGGATTATTTTGTCAAATAATTAAAACCATAAATGTTAAAATATAACTAAATGACGTTTTTAGTATTATCTACAAAAAGTAGAAATAAGTACAAATATGTATAAAATAAATATAATCCCCTCAGCAAATTATACGTTACTTTAATTAACGAAAACAAGAACTGGTTTTACAAAGAAGCAATTTTAAAGGTTGTTGACTCTTTTTTTGTAGCAATAATTATCATATTTATTCATCTAGCTAAAATATTTTCACAGTTCAAAAGTGCAAAAAATACATAGTAGAATGTTTTGCTTCATATTTTTTATTTGAATAAATAATGTCTTTGAATTATTATATTCTTTCAACGTAGTCATTTTAAATTTTATTCAATACTCAGTAATCTGGTTGTCCTTAATTCACATACAGATTATAGGATTACTAAACGGTGTGAAGTTCTAGATCTTGATGAACTAAATTTTAGCATTCAATAAAAATTATTTTCTTCGTGTATAATCATCTTTTATATTATCTTTATTTTTTAAATAAACTACATTATTCGAAATTTTCATATTTTTTTATATTGTATAAACATTTAAAGAATTTTTATTTTACAATTTGATTAATACTTATAATTTTTTAATATAATTAGTACACTAAGCACGCTTACATGTTCATAGTTAAGATAAACGTACTTAAATTTTAGCGATACACAAAATCAACTTGATCGAATTTAAGTAGTCAGTCAATTAAACCTAAATTTCTTGACAAAAATTCTGGGTTATAGATATTTTTTATTAATGGTCTAGCACATCAAATGCATTATGTATGTATTATTATCACGTGCGTATATATTATCTTTACAATAATAAATAAACTTATTAAGTAAATCTTTTCATTTTTATGGTAATTTACTCTGTATTATTTTATAGGTTTTTAAACTAAAGCGGAAATAACATTCATTTTTATAGTTACACATAATAAAAATACGTAAGTTTTTACACGATATACATATTCACTATCACTGTGGTACCGTTAAAAATTAAGAATTATCGTAACATAGGATAATAAAAATATAATACGAAATGAAATTGTTTTTCGTGCGCTAAAATTCTCCCAGCTACTTTATCCCGTTACAACGCACATATAGGAAATGAAATTGATTTTTCATTACCCCTTTCTGTTTATAGTCTCGACTACTTTATGGGCTGGGAAAAGAATTCTGATTGTTTTCTGTCATTTACACTTGTCAGTAGGCTTCGGGTAATGATCACGATTTTGCAATTTTCACACCTTATTATGGAATGCATTGCACGTTTTACATTTGTTAAGAGTTTTTGATTACTTTCCGAAAAGAAATTAGTAAAAATATTCAACATTTTTTGCTTCATATTCGGTTTAAACTTATCTTGTACTATAAAATTTCATTGATCTTTAAAATAACACTAAAGCAAAGCTTAATTTTGATATATTTTTTTCGAAAACAAACATAAATGTGACATTGTCACTTGTTAAACATTGGTCATTCTCAGCAATCACAATAATATACTAACAATAATTTATTTAGCAAAATCCATCTAGTCGCTTAAACAAAGTTAATACATAAACCAACCCAAACCACATTCTCATTAATGCTCCCGAGCTCTAACCGCGTATCAGCAAAAAAGAAACCGTCATCGACAACCAACCGATGTACCGAAGGTCCCAACGCAAAAAAAGAACTACGGCACTCAAAAAAAAAAAAGAAAAAAACGAAAACCGATCACCTCGTCTTCCGCGAGGTCTCACTCTGCTTGCGCAAAATCGATCACAGGGTCCTACGCCAATTACGACGTACCAGCAGATATACAAGTAAGGAGAAAGGGCGAAGCTCGCGCGGCCGTGATACTATTCCGATGACAATCGATGATGCACGAGATCGCGGAGCGGCGATTATGCAGATTTAATTGAAGAAAAAGTCGCGGTACAGGAGTGCAGCTGGCTGTGGCAGTGGCCTGTTGAATAATGAATTTAATAGCTCAACGTCGTTGTCGCTGTGGGAAATGCCACGGCACAGGAAGAGATGTGGATGTATCGGCGAGATAAGGCGAAGTGGTTTTACATAGTATTCAAGTTGTAGAGAAATAGCACGCGAATATTATAGATTTTTATAAGTATGAATTTTTGAAAATTTAATATGAAATTTTAAATTTCTGTAAACGTTAAGTTACTTATAGGAAATTAGGATGTATGTATATTACTAAATTTGAGAATATGCACATTGAATTGAATTTTTATTAGTAATGTTTGACAAAACATTTTTACTTTCGATTGAATATCAAGCATGAGTAGAACACTACTTAATGTTGAATTATTAGAAGTGGTATGCAGTGCTTTATAAACGCTGTCTTAACTTAACTTGTGAACTTATGAAAATGATTGTATTGAAGATTAAAGAGAAATTGATCTTTCACAGACCAAGTTTTCATAAAAATGCTTTTTATATATTTATAGGCCAACGTTTTTGGATGTTTATTATGCCACCTTTTTGAGACATAAATACATTAATAAATTACATGTAGATTATTACACTATGTTTATGTCGATAAAATCATTACATGATAAAGTTTTTTTACGATATGGAGTATTTTCTAAATATACATGATAGGTAGATTATAATAATTGTACGTAAACGGTAGTTAAATATTTTATTCTTCGTTTCGGTTTTAGATTTGGTATTGTTTTTATTCTATTTTTTTGATATTATCATTTGTTTCAATTTACTATCTGAAAATAATAACCAAATATACTACACTTAAAAGTGTTATTTTAACACAAAGGAACGCGTGAATTTGAACTTCATCTCCAGTAGCATTGAACAGCAAGTAAACCACAATTACCGCAGTGGCGAAAGTTGAGATTCATTAGAAAATTTATCGCCAGAAATGACGTATGCTTAAATGGTCCCTTATGTAAGACGCGTAAGAGCAGAGAGCCGCGCGCACAGTGGACTTAATATTTTGGCATGTTCGTTGTTGCGCCGAGTATTTTGCCGCACGTGTGCTATATTTTAACTTCAGGATGTAATTTACGATTGAAACTTATGTATTTCGTTTTAATGAGGAAGTTACAACACCGAAAACGTGAGGGATGCGCAAAGTGTAATCTAGAATTACGGAGGATATTAGTGATATGTGCGAATAGGCTGTTATACCGAAATAATTTTATTAGCTCTGCGAAGCGATTATGTCTTCGCGCTAAAATGATGTAATATCGTATGTACACACTTTTGACTTACCTTCGTATTACACATCTTTGTTTGAACTACATGTCTCGCAGAATTTTAATATACATAACATATGTATTTTTAATAAAAACAATTTTTTTTAAATGGCTATACGCTGATTATTCATTCCGGATACATAAGTGTGTCAGTTATTCTAACTGTAACGCAGTTTTTATAATTTCTTGAGAAATTTCTAAAATTTTGCATAGCGTTTGCATAAGCATCGAAAATTTAAAAAGCCGACTGGCTATCCCTGTTGTACGGCGAGCAACCCGTATATAAAGGTCGCGTAGTGGATTATCAAAAACCGTTACGTCAGAATCCTTTCTTCCATTCTCTTTTCTGCAGATCTCCGCCGTTCGCGATCTGGAAACAAAACGTAATTTCACGCATATCGTCCATTACTCAATTGAAGATATTGAAATACATAGTGATATAAAATAAGTTTAATGTAGGTACATGAATATACAGAAAATTACAGAATTGCTGAAAGAAATATCTTTTATACTAGACACTGTATTTTATTACGCTTTAAATAGCAAAACAACTTTTAAAACTGTCACCCAAAATATGTGCCAAGTTTTGAATTAATCTACCGTTAATGCCGTAGGTGTCTACGACATCTATGCGACCAACTTGGTAATTTACTGCTAAATAACTTTTAAACGTTCTCACCATGATTAAGTATGTGCTATAATGTTTTATGAATCCCTGCATACAGTAAATTAAAAAACTCTGACAATAATTCTTCTTAATTATAATCGAAGAATTTTGATCAAACTTTTAGCAAAAAATTATTGGATTCCTACCATGAGCATGATAAGTTACTATTTGTGTGCTTTTTTAATTAACTCGACACTCTATTAAATTGTGACAACCAACTTGTAAATTATTTCAATAAAAATTCGTCCAACACAATGCAACAGAGACTCCAGTAAATTAAAAAAATCCTAATTTTCACGCACTGCTGCAATCCCAAGCAAAGATACTATTTCCGCGATCCTCTTTCCGTTCTCCGTCTTCCCTCTCGCCTCCCACGTATTTTCTCATACTGCGCAGCATGAATCAGGCGCCTCGAAAACGCGCCGTCTCCATTCTATAATCCTCGAGCATTAGATAAAACACAGACTAGATACACCGGGGCAAAACCGCCGAGATATCGCGTTACACAGCCTCGGCAGATTCGCATTTTGTACATAAATATGCATAGTCCTACACGCGCGCGCATACGCCGAGACATGAAAGAGGAGCAAAAGGCGCGAAAGAGAGAGGAGCAAAAAAAAAACCGTTCGTGAGAAGCGAGCTGTTTCTCGCTTTCTTTCCGTTCCTCTCGTGGTCTACGTACCTACACACATACGTAATCCAGCGCGAGTGCAGCTTTACCGTTAAAAGCGCCCGCGCCACCCACGCAATTACGCGCGATAAGACGGCTCGCGTGTCAAGCTGATCACAATCGTGAAAATGAAAATTAATATTAAATTAATGCGCGCGCGCGCGCGCCGTCGTTGATTTACTTATCGTGGGAACTCGGGAGCTGGGATGGACGCAGTTTTTCTCTCGTGGATTACGGGCGGGCACACCGTTATGATATACGGGAGGATCGCAGGATGAAAATGTAGAGGCGGGAGTTTTGGACGGCAGGCTAGACGAAATTGCGAGGGAAACTGACGCGTTCTCACGTGATGATTCCAACTGTATTTGGGTTGCGATAGGCTGGAATGCGACGCGTGCGTGTAGGTAGACACGCGGAGAGTCGTATACGACTGGTCGTAAGGAAGGCAATTTTATGATTGTATCTAGCGTAACGTTTGAGTTTGATAAGTATAGCGAGGAAGCTAGATGATGTGGGGAATCAAAGATTGCTGATGTTTCGCGAATGCTGAAGTTCTGTTGATGGCTGTGTTCTGGAAACCGTTGTTGAAATTTCGAAGTGAATTTCATCAAACGATTCTCGCGTAAAAATTAATACAATGGCCATGTGTAAAGGGGAACAAATGCCAATATCAGTTTTCGAGTGTTATGTACTAATGCTTTCAATTTCCGAATTAAACACAGGATGTTTACTTTTATAATAAAAATACAAGAAGTTTTAAAAAATTTAATTTCGTTGTTCTGGCAGACATCAATATGTATTGGTGTCCAGTAATTTTTTTCTATTAGAGAGGTTACTTTACTTTTTCTTTTCAATAACTATTATAAACTACAGAATAGTACAACTACAGACCCCTCTCAATAGGCCCTTCTCAATATAGCAGTTACTCCAGTTTTCCAGCGCGAACCTTATAGGCCAGTTAGGAATAAATGCAATGAAAATATTTGTTTTATTTTTGGAATGAATTGAAATTAAAATTAAATGTACTATTCACAGATTTCAATATAAAACTTTCAAAGATTAAAATTTACAACAAATAAATCAAAGAAAAGAAATAACAAACATAAAGTCTGCTCTTTTATATTTAACTTTAGTTAATTTATTCTGCTCCCGGTAATTAGCTTTAAAAGTTAAAAATATGGTACTAATGTTATTATATTTTATCAAAATCACACAGCTCATATACTATAGAAATACAGATTGTTAAATATGTTTACTTATTATTATTTCGTTTGATCTTTTGCAATTTTTTTTTGTAACAAAAAAAATTAGAATTAAAATACATTATTTTAAAATCGCTGTTTACTTATTGCAGATAGTTTTCTTAAATGTAATTTAACAATAAAAAATGTAATATAAATAAACTATTATTATTTAAAATTACTAGTTTTATGTAATAATACTGCATATTAAAGTATTATCAGGTAAACAAATACAGAAATATATACTAAAAAATACAGAATAAATTATTAACGTCTCTTTGATTGATCAAAGTGAAATATTATATTGAAATATAAAAAAAATTGTTAACTTTTGTTTCAAAATATTTGAAAAAATCAAGTTGCCATTAAAGTTGTGTTTCATTGCATAGATCAATCATTTATCTATCGATTCCTATATAAATCCAATACGCGATGATACCATTACATTATAAAAAATAATTTGAATAATAAATTATTTCAAAAGTATAGTATTATGGCGGCAATTAAATCTGGCAAATTATACATTTAAAATAAATTTTTTTATTACTCCGTGTACAAAACTCTATAATACTACCCCAACAAAGTCAATCTCTCAAATTAACATTCCGGTAAGTAGAATATTGTGATCGAGTTTAATGTTTGCATTTTCAAAATTTGTGTTTGTCGTTTGGGGGTACTTTTCGCACTTCAAGTAGATGATTATATCGCAAGTAATAAAATTATGATAATAAGATATTAAAACTATTAGACTAGGAGCCAGGGGGAATCTGGACGGTGGACAACTCAAAAGTGGTCAGGGAAATTGTTATAAACAATTTAATTGATTAAATGCTTGTAGTATAAAAACTACGCTGTAGATATCGAAATCTGATTAGAAAAAGAAAAGTTTTCTAATTATATGTAAAATAATGTCTTTTGCAAAACTCAGTGAAGAACTCAGAACTTGTTGTTGGAATAAACATTTTGCAATATTTTTTATTTTATAAAATACATGTTATTTTAAAACAATTTTATTTAAGATCGTATTAAATTACAGTCTTTTGATATATTGTTTATTTGTTGGTATTCTTGATTGTTTATAATAAAAACATTTTTTTTTTTTTCATGTTGAAAAGGTACGTTAGTTTTACACAGTACTTGGGTTAGGTAAAAAATCTACACATTTTTGTCCGCATGTCGATTGTTTAACGAAAAATAAAGTAAAACTAAGTAATCGCTTAAAAAAGGGGAAAATCACGCACTTTTGCAAAAAACGAGATTTTTCATTA
>UELX01001377.1:0-45203 GCA_900480035.1 Eupelmus urozonus | reverse complement strand
CTTATGTATCGTTCATAATTTTTTGACACAACGTGCGGAAAGCTTGTTTCAAGGCACGCGTTTTCGACCGAGCGTGCAAAAATAAACTTCTCGCATGCCGTGTGGAAAAAATTTTTTTCTTATACTTTAAATAATTTTTCTTTTTTCTTTCATAGATTTTATTATGGATTCAATTACTTGGAGCTTGATATCACTCACTGTTTTTACGAATATAAACGCTTCCTTGAAGTACTTGCATTTCGACAAGAGTTTCTTTTTAATTCTAATGCATTCCGTCCAAACAAAAAAGAACACTAAAAAAACGTTAAATCGAAAAACCGTTCTTTCAAACCAACCGGCCAGCTCCTCCCCCGCAAAAAGCGCAGCCTCCAGAAAACGAGCACTAAAACGAATTCCCGTTAACGATCCCCGGCATATAATTTACAGCCTCGGCCAGTCTAACGACTCGGCGAAAAGCGGCTTATCAAAAAAGAGCCTTCGACGAAAGAGCTGCCGCGCGCGAGGAACCCAGCAGCATTATAACGCCGTAAACATCACGGCGCTCGCGGCCGGCGCGCGCGATTCCACCCCCGCGATCGGCGACGTCGCGCAGAGTAGAAGAGAGAGAAAGCGCGATACGCCGTCGTTTATTATCGGCCGACTCTTAAAAGCCGAGCGCCGTGTCCGTTGCGCTGGAAGAAGATACGTCGCGGGCGACGTTCGTGTATATATGTATACTTGTTCCGTAGAGCCGCAAGCTCGGGGAGATGGTTCTTCTTTGAGTGCAAGTGATGCTTTCTGGTCGAGTCTCTCTCTCTCTCGTTGGGTTTGCGCGTGAGCTTTTGTGAGAGTGGGGTACTGTGGGCGCGAGAGCGATTGTTCTTACTTTAAGAGAGGATTTCGCGGGATTGCTGGAGCGGTCGAGTTTGGTATTTCTTTGGGGAATTTGTTGCTGCGTCTTTTAGCGCTGGGATAGAGAGGGTTGAATAACAGATTTATTTTTAAAATGTTACGGAAATGGGACCGTTGTTTATCAACCAATTATATAACAAAATCATCAAAGTGATACAAGAGGAGCAGCTAATTTACGTATAGATCTAGGTAACCTTCACAAAATGCGATTTCAAAAACCATCAGCTAAAACAAGCATAGCAAGCTCGACCGAAAAAACGCCTTGAAACCCGCTCTCTCAGCTCTCTCGGCTATTCGAGGGCTTCCATCTTGCCGATATTATTGACGTTTTTTGCCACCCCTATTTTTCCCTACCCGGCTGCCGCGCACCCATTCCACCCCATCACCTCTTTCTCTCGGTCTTATTCCCTTGGACCGGCTCCGGTGGGTGGTGGGCGAAACTCTTTCAGCTCTCACTCTCTCTCTCTCTCTCTCTTTCTCAGCCAAGGGTTGGCCAGCGGCATCAGAAGAAGAAGGCGAAGGAGCGAGTAAGACGGCTCTTATTCGCGCGGGCTTTTTAGAATACTTTATTGACTGAGCGCGCGGGCGCGAGCCGGTGGGGGGTGTAGCTTTCTCTCAGCCTCGGGAGGGAGTCGAGAACGGAGAGAAAAACATTGGGAAAGCGGCGGCGGCGGCGGCGCAGGCGTCTCTCCTTTCTTCCTCTCTCTCCCGAGCTTGCGAGCTTGCGAGTCTCTTTTGCTCTCGTTTTTGAATTTAAATACCAGGCCAGCGGCGGCGGACCCGTGCCTCTGACACTGTCTTTGCGAGAAATTAATGAAGCGAAGTACTCGCTGGCACTACTACCAGGCCGAGATTCCCACTCCCAGAGAGCCACCCTCCTGTGCGGCTGCGAGGTGTCTTGCTTTTCCACCTTGATCTTTCTTTATCTTCCGGAGCTTGCTGCCGCTGCTGCTGCTTCTTCTGCTCGCCGGGGCTTGTTCTTCCTCCTCTCTGCGTTTCGCCTTCTTCTCCGTAATTTTGCCCATTTCTCATTCTTTCGACTGGCCATTGTCGGAGCCGGCCTCGATCGACGCGGGGGCTTGATGGGCTTCGTTTAATGTGCAAAGTATCGATGAATAATTTTAAACTTTTGTGCGTTTTCTTTGGGTCTCAGTTTTCTTGGGACGTTTTTACTTGATTAGAAGTCAAAAGGGAGATGGACGAGGTGGACTGTCGTGGATTGGAAAAAGCGATTGGGTTCGTGCGAGGGTTGTATTAAAACTTGAAAAACAAATTGTTTCGTAATAGTGATTAATGTTTGTCGAAAACAGTATTTGGTTTCTGCTGTATTAAATGCCTTTATATTATTGATAAAGAGAATTCCAACATGCGGCGTCAGTCTGTTTTACTCGATAAATAACAAACACCTGCATACATAAATTATTCCACTGTTTATATTCCTCACTGGAACACCGTCACCCTTTAGAATCTCAAAAAATCAATCATCCCATACAAATCCACTCATCACAAAAATAAACGTTAATGACCCATCGCACAACCGCCCATCCCCCTTTCGCAATCTGCAATTACCTCTCAAAAAATCCTCCATTCACCCGACTCGGTCAGTCGCTCGAAAAAAAACCATCGCCTAACCAAACGCCCGTATCCTCGAAAAAGCCGGACGCGACCCATTGAAATCTCGTCCTCGCGCCATATGTCGAGCGAAGAAGGAAGCACAGACAGAGAGAACGAGAGAATGACCCCTCCAATACGGCTGACCCTCGGGGCTTCAGCGTATCTGGGCCGTGTATATACGCACGAGAACCAGCTAAGTGTACAGAGCTCTCTCTCTCTCCAGAGCGGAGAGAAAAGAGCGCGATATCTCGCCGTTAATGATCCGCGGAGGGTGCGCGTATATATACAGATCGCCCGGAGAGAAGTTGGCTAGGCAAAAAAGGAGAGAGCGAGAGAGGGTAGACAAGCTCCAGCGGGAGAGGAAGAAAAGTTAAAAGGAAGACGATGGGGAACGAAAGAAAAAGGGGGTAGGGGGCGGAGATAGAGCAGCGCCGGGTGAATAATGAATTTTCCTCCGCTCGCGCGTATAACGTCGATTTCGTTTTTCATCGCCTCGCGCGCGCGCGCGCTTTGGCAAAATCTTTGGCCAGAGCTCTGCTTCTTTCGCTCGTTTTGCAACTCTTCTCTGCGCCTGGGAAAGAGAGAAAAAGAGAGGAGGCCATCTTCCGGCTGCTGCTACTTCTTCCTCTTCTTCTTCTTCATCGGCCGAGTCATCCTTCTTCTTCGGGCGCCCCTCGAGCTGGAAAACTTTCTAATCGAGAATTATGAAAGTTATTTGCCATGCGGAGGGGGAGAGACGGGGATCAGAGGATGAAGTCCGAGGGATGAAAGATCGGCGAGGGGTCGGCTGACGCGTCTTCGGAGGAATCGGAAAAAGCCGGACTTTTGTTCGATGGAACGAGCGGCATGGAGGGTTTAGTGGCTGGGTTTTGAGTCCGATGGTTGAAAGAATTCTAAATGCTTAGTACTGAATCTTTAGAAATATTCGGGTACATAAAAGAAAACTTTTTCATAATTATTAGTATAGCTTTTTTATATATCAGTTCAACTGAACAGCGCAGTAACGTAACCAATCTGCACCTCATATTTAGCAGCCAGCATGCGCATCGATCAATCGCAGCATTAGCATAACGAGCCCCCAAAAAAGTTCCTCGCCAAATAAAACCCAGCACGATCCTTCCCCTCACCACGTTGAAACCCTCCTTCGAACAAAATACGCTCCTAACGTCCGAGAACGCGTCACAGCGTAAATAACGCACCTCGGCACATGTATTTTATTAGACTCGCATATATAAATACGGCCACTTATTCCGCGTCTCCCAGAGCCGGCGCTCGCGTACGTATATAGGGTGAAGGACTAGCCCCCAAAAGTAGGAGGCGGAGATAGGCGCGGGGGAGACGCGAATGCAAATTAAAATACTCGCCATTTTGCCAGGCGCGTTTCTTATTTTGCCGAGCTCGGAGGTTCTCAACTCGGCGTCTTTTTTACGGGCACTCGTGGATGTGTTGCAGTTTGATTTAGTGGAGGGAAATTCTGGTCTGATTTAATTTCTTGCGGGGCATGACGGGGTATAGGCGGATTTATGGGAATAAGTGCGGTTGGTGTCGAGCTGAAAAATTTTTAAGAGTTTTTATTCTGGAGTTTTTTTTTTAGGAAATGATTCATGCGATATTTATGTTACGGAAGTAGACATTTAATAATTAGGTCCGGAGTAGGCTTGAATTTAGGTTCAGTTAACTATTGCATGAATAATAAGGTTTTATTATTAGGTCTCTAATTAGGATTTAAATTTACTAAAATTTAATTCTCTTTCAGGTAAGTAAAGGTTTTTTTTGTTTGAGAATAAAAGTATAAATCCTAAACGAAAAATAATTTCTTGCATAGTAGTTAGTCTCCTTTGAAAAAACTTTTAAGCACCAAAATATAAAGAATAAATATATTGTTTGTATAATCAAGTAGTTATTTGAATTATTATAGATACAAACAATTTGCACAAACAAATATTGTTTAAATATTTATTTAACCCGTTCCCTTTGAAGATGAGCAAGTAAATAAAGCTACATTGCTTTAGGAACTCAAAATGTTCTAACTTATACACGTAAAACACAGATTTAAATGTTTATCTGAACCCGTTGGAAATTCACATATTTTTTCAAAAGTTTTTTTTACAAAAGCATGAAAAAAGTGTTTTTTCAATTATTATAATTAAGTAAAGCTAGTTAATTTTAACTATTAATTAATGTAGAGAAATATAAAAAGTAGAATGATATTGTTATTACGTTTTACGAAAGTAGAATAACATAGTTCATCAATCACTTATTACGAAATTTCTATGAAGAACGATATCACATTTATAAAAAATCAATAAATTTCCATCTGAATCCACTTGTTTTAATAATTAATCAAATAAAACAACATGAAACTACACAATTTCGAATTCTCACTCCACTCCCTCAACTAAATAAAACCATCACCCGTCACCCTTTCATAAAACTACAAAAACCCGAAAAACTAAAAACAAAACAAACAAAAAAGCGCTCGAGCGCCCACTTAAAACATCTCATTTAGCAACTCCCAGAAATTGCCCGCGATATTTTCTCTCCTCGCAGCGCCCGCTCTGACCTTGATGTGCCTTAATGGACGCTAAAATCAGCGAGATTCGCCACAGTTGCATTTGACAACCCCTCGCTCGGCAGCAGCAGCCCCGGCAAGCGAGAAAGAAGCGAGACGAGGGCGACTAAGACAGATTAAGTATTTTAAATTGAACAGAGGGACCCAAGCCTGCGAGACCGAGCGAGAGAGCAACGCGCGAAACGAGAAAGACAGAGAAAGAGAGAGAAGGGGGGGAGGGGGATGAGAGATCTTTTTCCTTCCTTATCTACCCGGGGGCTGCCACCACCGCCGCTGCTGCTGCTGCTGCCTCCCCGCCCCCCAAGCGTCGGACTCGAAAGACCGGAGGGAGAGTTCAGTTTTTATAATAAAGGGGCGTAATTAATGCCGTCCTATCTCTCTCTGCTCCCCCGCTCCGGCGAAGGCTTTCCACCACCCCCCTTTCTGGATCTTTCCAGCTCGTTCTTGGCGCTTTTTTTGGAGGGAGCCGGGGGAGTCTTTCTTCTTGGCTTATTTGCTGAGAAACGGATTTGCGATTTTTCGCGAGGGGCTGAATTTATTGTTTGCGAGAGGATGAAGGCTATAGTGGGAGATTTTTTTTGTAAGGGTGGATTCGCGGGCGTAGTTATGGGGGGCTTAGGCTTTTTATACTGGGAGAGAGTTTTTAATGCGATTCTTAAGTTTGATTGGCAATTAAGTTTGCTGGAAAGTTTCTGATGAAGAATTTAACGATTGACTTGATACAATGTTAATGAAAAAGTTTTTGATAGCCGCTGATTACGTAACCGTATTGATAATTATCAACTTTGTATCAGCGTTTGGTAATACTATAAGCGAGCATTCCATAAAGAATTTAAAATTTCTTTTCTTACACAAACATAACTTTCTCAAGCCTTTATTTTTCCAGCATTTTCCATCCAGCTCCTCAAAAACAAAGTAACAAAGAAAACGGAATTCCATTAAAAATAGCCGCGCAGCCCCGGAATACAATTACTCGCGCTAGCCCCGGCATTAGCATAAAAATTTCAAACAAGTAAATAATTCGGTTTTATGCATAAAATACGGACGATAAGTTACCCGGCTCTCCGCCTCCACCCCGTTTCTTTCCCTTATTTCTCTCTTTCTCTCTCGCAACTCTTCCTCCAGCGTCGCATTTTCTCCGGCGTAGTTTTCTCAGCCGAGAGCCAAGACGGCGCGGCCTCCGATCTTTCTCTTCTTTTTCCCTCCCTTTCTTTTACTCTACCCTCGCCTTTACTTTCCTTTCCTCCGGAGCCCGGGCACGGCCCCTAACTCGCGGCCGACTGAGAAGTGCACAATTTTCATTTAAACGCTTTTGTAATGCGCCGACGACTACGAATGAGAATTGCTTCTCTTACTTTTAAGTAGGCGCCCCCCCCCTCCCCCTTCCGCGCGCGGGCTTTCTCGTTGCTCTGCACTTTTCATCCCTGGATATTGTTTTTTCCGGCCTTATTGTTATCGTTTGTCTCGGGCTCGGGCTTCCTTATCGGCTGCTTTTCCCTGCCTCCTTTGTGCTGGAGTAATGGAATTGGAGTTTTTACGCGCGATTGGATTAGTTGGGATTTGTTGGTAATGAGAGCTGTGATGGATTGAGGGTCTTTCTAGTTGATTTAGAAAATTATGAGTGTAGGTTTTTTCTTTTGAATTTATTATTGATCAGGTATTTATCAATGTTTGGGTAAAATACAATTTTGTTGTTATTCAGTGAAATTACCGATCATAAGGTTTGAATTAATTGAAAAGGAATTGCGTAATTGTCATAAAGCTGAAAATGTAAATGAGTTAACCGAAGCCAATGAAAAGCAAACTCTGAACCAAGAGTGGAAATTTTGCTTTTGTTGCATTTAGCTTTAATTATATTACATTTTGCTATAATTCTCAAAAATATTTCATTGTCGTATAAAAAAATAGGAGTTTCTTTTAACTAATTTTTCCGTTCCAAAAGAATCTCTGCTATGCTTAATACATTTTGATTTACACTTTTTTCATAAACTATGATATTAAAATTCAGCTTTATAAAAACTAGCTCCAAAAATCGCCTCGACTTACACAAATCCAACCAATCCACCCACCCACTGGTCTTTCTCTTATATTTTTTCAAAATGACCTACATTCCAAACTCTCTCCCAACACACACTTTCCTTCACCAAACGAACATTACACAACCTCACCCCCTACTCCCAACCAAGATACTCTCCAGATTACAATTCCACGTTCGTTTAATCAACTGTTAACCGACGTCAGTCTCGTAACGGCCCAAAGCCGAGACAAAAGTACACGCGCGCGCACACCTACCTGCGAAAAACCGGCCACGCATGACCCTCTCTTCAACAAAAAGGTATATACACACAGACGCGCAACGTCCGGCGGGGGGAATAAAAGGAGCGCGAAACCGGTTCCTGCGATTTTTTAACGGGGTCATCCGGCGGCGGCGGCTAGCTAAGGGAGAGGTCATCTCTCCTCTCTTTCTTTCACATCGCCGAGGTCAGAGCGAGAGAGAAGAGGGAGCCGGCCACCCCTTGTATCCCATTCAGTATAACGAGGAGAATGGGGCATCTGGTCATCGGAAATTAAAAAGCGCGAGAAAAACTTACCTGACCAGTTCCCCGGACCAGCGGCGCTCCACGGCTTTTATAAGGGTTATGCTAATGCTGCGCGCTTCTGCGCCCTACCTTAGCAGACCCTCGCCCTATTCTCTATGAGCTCTTTCCCATGCGAGTGTGTGTGCCTAGAGTCCGGATCGTAGGCAAGCGGTGTGTTATGGGACTAGGGTCACTCGCCGCCCGGAGGAAACGAGTTTCTGTGGATTTTTTTTTCGGAAATCGCGTACGTTGAGGAGGCTGGAGTGGGGGTAATTATAGCCGGCGGCCAGCTGAGAGAGGACGGAGTTGCGATTTCGTGCGCGGACTTGGTAGAGGTAGGAAGTTTCTTGGAGGATGGATTTTTCTTGGTGACGAGTGAGGTGGTCTGAGGAGATTTCGTGAGGAGGTGTTTGTGCGTGGTTTTGGATTTTTGCGTTCGGTGGTTTTGTAGGGGTTGAGAAGTTTGAGGTGCATGGGGAAAAGTGATCGATAAAAATTACTGGACTGGTTTAAGAAAGTGGGACATGTTTGCTAAAATCTAAAAAATGGATGTGCACTACACGGAGAAATCTGTTTAGTCTTAAAAATTACTAAACTTTTTGTAAGAATTACCAAAAAGTTTACATAGCAGTAATAAACTGTAAAAAAACAACAAATTACTATATTCTTTTAGGAATTTTTACGAAAACTTTAGTCATTTTTACTAAATTATTAGTAAAATTTACTTAGTAATAATTCCTAAAAAGTTAGATTATTTTTTAGATTTTGACAGTCTGTTACCGCTTTATAAAACGTTTAGTAATTTTTTTTAAAAAATTTTCTTCGTGCTTGTAAAAATTTGGTTTACGTTAAGCTAGTAATTATTTTTGAATTTATTGTACTTTTTTTTTTACGGTAGCATGGTCCAACACTTTTCAGTGAAGTAAAAATTTTTAGAAGGACCTTTTCTTCGGATAGATTAATGGTCATTTTTTTTTATTGTTAATGGTGATTGATGGTTATATTTTTATTGCTGGTTTATTTCACGTCCAATATAATCATAAATACAAGTTCAGTGATTTTATCAAAGTTTGTTATACTTACATTCACTAATAAAATATTTTTTAGATCAAAACTTTTAAAAGACAAAAAAACTTAAGTTTTTAACTTTTTTTGTAAACTTTTTTACTTGTAAGAATATTATTATTTTAAATTGCGAATTTTACTTTCTATATTAAAAGTTATAATTAAGAAAAGAATAGAAACTTATTAAAATTTACATAAAATCTTCGGTACATTAGTTTTAACTCTTAAAATTTACCGACCGACTATCAATTACAGAGAAGTTTAAAAATTTAACTTTGAATTTTAAGATATAACGAATGGTAATATCTAAAATATTATGATTAATCACCAGAACCCTGTGATAAAGTGTTTGATACTCGCGATGCATCATTCTAAAACGCTGATTGATATTTCATAGTTGCAGAAGTTTGCTCAATGACGTGGCAAAATTTTCCAACTCTTTCAAACATTAATACATTTATTTTTTCCATTAAATTTTACAATTTTATCATTGACTTTTCATCGTTATTACAAACCAACCGCGCGTCATAAACAAACCAATTTCTTTTTTCCAGCTCGACACCAGCCTCAACCACGGCCTCCGCGATCGAATCCACCAGCCCGAATATTTTCGCTGATAATTTAAGACTTTTGAGGGATCGCCACTCGGCGCCGTCTCCTCCTCTATTGGCAAGGAAATTCACCGAAGAAGCGCGGACGGATGGAAATGAGAAGATCGTCCAAGTGTCTGCAAGGCCGCGCAGTCGAACAGAAAAGCGCGCGGGGGGTGAGGCCAGCGTCTATATCCCCCGAAGGGGGCGAATCAAAAAAGGAGCTGCAAAAACTCGCCGCGGAAAATGAGTCGAAGGAAGCAGAAGAAGAAGAAGAAACCAGACGAGAAGAAGCTAAAAATAAAAGGACGCTCTGAAGCCGAACCATTTTGCATCGTCTTTCATGGATCCAAGCGTCGAGGGGGGGTGGAAATGGAAAGGGTGGGCGGCGAATGGTTTTTCTGACGTAGCTCCCCCTCTGCTCGACGGATGGAGTAGGAGAGAGTAGAGACGCGGGCTAAAATGGCCGGTGGCTCGCGCTAATGCCTAAGATATACAAGCCAGAAATTGGGCTGCGCCTCAAGGGGCTTTGGAAAACCCTCGTAACGAATTCGCCGGCTCGTTTTCCTTCAACTTAAGGGGGTGACTGAGGTTGGGAGAAAAAGTATATCGACGGAATATGCCGTCTTTGGTTATGAGGATGAGGGGCATGCTAATCTCGGGGGCTCGAACTTTTGAGAGAGAGAGAGCCCTGATGCTGTTTGTGTAATGGGGAGGGTAGCTGTCTGTGAGATAAATAATTAAGAATCGTTGCGCCTGATACGATGCGAATTTGCGTTTCGGGAGGGAGAGGGATAGCTTTTAAGCCAAGGGCTTCCCGTTTTTGTTTGATTAGCTTTGGATGAGTCTTTGATTATGATTAGGGAGCGAGGGTTCTTTATCTTGACGCAAAGTGCCTGTGTCGTTTTTATGGATTTTGGGGGCTCGTGCCTGGTTTAATGGAAGATAAACAGAGCACGCTGACTTGGTTTATATTTTTAGAATTTATGTAATGTGGAGACTTTGACGAGCGTCTTTCAAAGGTTTCATGAAATTTGTGCTTTATAAGTAATTATTTTGTATATAGAAATAATTATTATTGTTTAACTTTTCTTTTGTTAATGTAATTATTAATTTTTGTTTTTCGTAGAAATTCAAAATTAATTAAATTGAAGAAGATGAATTTATCGCTCGTGGATGAATTAATATGAAAATAGACTCTATTGGATTTCTTTTGGCTTAACATGATGTGTCTACGAGAGGGTTTATCTTTATCGTACTGACGATGACATATTACGACATATTACATGACGATGATATTTTAATTTCGCATTATTTTCAAAATCCTTTTATAATTTTATGTAATTCTCTTTGAATGTTGCGCATTCATTAGGGCTGGCATAATGAGATTTAGACAGCTAATAAATCTGTACACTTATCATCTGCAAAGGATCGAGTGCATCGTGCTTCTTAGAGAAAATATTTTTTGATTTTAATATCTTGGCTAGTAGAAGTCCAGTAGTCTATTTTCATTTTATGTTAATCGAAGATAGTTTAGTATTACGTAAATTATTTTTATACTTAAAAAATAATGTATGCCACACTAAACTATCGTGTATCACCCATTTTCCTAACTTCTATTACGATTCCCCAAATACATTACAAACAATATCTCTCTTCAAACAGATACAGCATCCCGCTCTACTCCACCCTTTAAAAAAAACATAACCCTCAGTATCGCGCATAGCCGCGGTCCATCCCAAAAGTGACGTGTCCTGCCGCCGAACTCGAACATCCCGAGCTCTCAAGTTCGCCGGCGACAAACTGGTTTTTAAGTAAACAAAACGGACCGGGCTGCCTGGCGCGAGCGCGCGCGCGCCCACTAACCGAATTTGGAATTAGAACCTGCTCCGCTGCTCGCTCACGCGCGCCGCAAAAGTTCGCGTGCCGGCGGTCGACTTTGCGGATTGAGTTTCCGGTTAGAGAGAGAGAGAGGGTGGAGGAAGGCTGTGTATATATTCGGGCTTACGAGAGAGAGAGCTGGAGCGTTTCATAGTTTAATAACGTTATTGGCCCGATCTCCGCTGATAATTGTCTCTCGATCGGTCTGAAGGTTGTGGGAATGATGAATTGAATTTGATGAATTTAGGTAGGAGATTGCCGGCGTTTTCTTGGATTCTTTGGGTTCCGTTCGGGGGGTGAGGGGATGTCGTAGGAGGATTGTGAGATTTGAGGATATTGTTTTATTCGTTCAGGAGTTGAGCGCGTTTGATTGTTCGAATTATGGGTTTGTTGTGCGATGGTCAAAAAAGTTTAATAGTATTAATTCTGTTGATTAGATAATATTTAGATAGTTTGATTATGAGTTTATTAAGATTTTGTTGAGTCTTTCATTATATTTTTGCGTACAAAATTTAAATAAATTTTAATTAACAGCTATAACTTTATTAATACTAAGGCAATCATGTAGTCTATTTAATTGTTTATTTAAGATTGAATATTAAATGAAATTTTTAATAAAATTTTTTCTTCTTTTAAAAAGAATATTAATTTGTGATGGTTTCTTTTATAAATTAAATTTTTGCAATTTATTGCAGGTAATTAATTTTTGCCATGAATTTGTTCCCGTAATAAATGTCCATTATAAAGTCTTAGTTTTATAAAATGTTGAAACTTTATTACATTTTTACCTGGAAAATTTCAACTTAATTTTATTAACATTAGTGTATTTATCAAAATTGCATTTGAATATCTTTATACATTCAGTGCAACAATATAATTACTTTCGTTTAAATTTGTAAAAAAATGTTATACAACTTAAGAATAATTAAAAACATTTCTTTAGTTATTTTAACATACAATTCTTTCAATTTTCTCTTTGAATATCGAAACCATCCATAAAAACGTATGTGTTTCGTTTCGTCCGCAACAAAATTACTTCGCTGCCTTCCACTACCAGTAAAAGAAACGTTCGAAAAAGCCCAAAGAAAATCGCCCCAAGAACAATTTTCCTCAGGAATCGCAGCCCTCCCTCCTAGCGACCGGTCGATTCGTTAGGCGGAACTTTTTCTCCTTTCCGAAATAAAGGCAATTAAAGTTTAAGGCGCGCGCGCGCGCCGTCTTAACTCTCTCTTTCTCGCTTCCTCTCACTGGCTGGCGGGGACGGGGGGTGGCTGGTTTTTGTCATTTGAAATATGCTAAGGGGCTGCCGCTCGCTGCGAGCGAAGCGAGGAATGATAAAATGGCGTCGCCCAGACAAAGGGGCGATTTTTCCTCGTCCGCCCGCGCGCGCGCGCGCGCGTGGCTCGAGACTCTTTTGTTTCCTCGCGCGCTGTAATGAAAGCTGCGCGAGGGACGAAGCGAGGAGAGGAGAAAGAGAGAGAGAGAGAGAGACGACGAGTTCCTTCTTCGCTGTCCTTCCTTGCGGGCTAACGCCGCCTGGCCTGTCTTTTTCGCCCGTCCGATCGGTGAGGAGGTGAGGGCCTTTATTGCCCGGCTGCTGCTGCTGCCGCTGTTACTGCTGCTATAAGAGCGCGGAGATGCTTCGTCTTCTTATTCTTCTTTTGTTGGAGCACGCCAGCTGTTTTGTTTGGGAAATTAATTTTTTGCTGGTGGTGAGGGGAGGTGGGGTGGCGGGGGTGAGAAAAATGAGATGAGATTTTTCAGGATGCTTTAGTGTTTGAGCTTTATGCAATGTTTGTTTTTATTGTTAATTTATATAGTGTTTTAATTAAAGTCTATAATTTTTATGCAATAGAAGAATATTGATAATTGAATTATTTTTTTTACTGAGTTTTTTGTGTTTTAATGTCATCTGTGAATTTAATGTTCTTCTTCATTTAATCTAATTTAAAAAAAAACATATATAGAAATAATAAAATGAAACAATCTATAGCTTGTAAAAAAGTGTTCCATTATTAGCACGAGTAAACAGCTAATCTATTCACCAAAAATTTTATTTTAATTTAATATTCCCACTTCCACAGGTCAATCGTCAAGCCTCATTCCTTTTGTAATAAAATAATCAAAGACACCCAAACTTTATTACCATTTTCAATAGAACGAAATTAAATTCTCGAATATCCAAATTAAAAACTAATTAAATATCCAAAGCAACCGTCGCCGAGAGAGTAAAAAAGAAGGAGACTCCAGTTCAGCCGCTTAATCGCCGCTGTCATCCTTTCAGCTTCTCTACATCCGAGAAAACGACTCGCAGATTGAAAACCCGAAGCTCGACCTCTCCCCCCTCCTCGCGAATCGATCGCGAATGGTCTCCCGGAAATCTCGTGAAAAGGGCAATAAAACTTAAGCTAAATAATCCGTTCATCGACGATTTGCACTTGCCGCTCGTAAATGCAAGGCGCACAAGCCCTCCTCCAAGCGCGTCGAATTCCGTCGTAATTCCGCCTTCCGGGCGCGCGGCGGCAGCGACTCTATTGCAAGCGCGCTGGGAGAAAAAGAGCGACTCGGCCCCCCGGAGACGTAAAGGAAAATTTATTGCGATTCCGCTCTTTCTCCTGCTTTCTGTACTTTTTATTGTGCGCGCCATCAGCGCGTTCCCTGGGCTCTAAAATTTTTGCCCTTTTTCGTGCCCGGGCTCTCCCCGCCTTCTTCTTCTTCTTCTTCCTCTTTTTCGGTAGCCTTCGGGAGATTTTAATTGACTACTTAAAGTTTAATTTGAGCGACGGAAGGTATTTTCGCTGGATATAGTTGTGATGCTTATTACAATAAATTCGCAGCCGGGGTTCGGGCGAGTGCGTAATAAAATTCGCAGTCGTTTGACTGTATCTGTATTTATGATGAAATGTTTGAGAGACTTTCGGAAGACTAATTAATCATTATTAAACATATTTTCGTAGTCGGGCATTCTTTGATTATTTTTAGTTAAAAACGCGGCTTTGTTTTGAAAGCATTGTACGGGTGCACAAAGCGGGTTTAAAAATAACAATCTTTTGTAAGTTGTGCGTGAATTGCGTTTTGCTCAACTTTGTTTTATTATTGTTACAATTTACTGGAAATTGGAAATTTGTTTAAACGTGGAATGAACATATTCAGTTTTTAATACTTTTGTTTTCAACATATAGAAATGATTGTGCCAAGTGATGAAATGCATACATGGTTTAAATTTTTAATACTTTTATTTATGTTTCTAGAATAAGACCTCTCGTTGACTTGGAGTTTATTAATTAAAATGCATTTGAATCTGCAATTACGTTTCTAGAAATATATTATACACACAATACAATGAAATCCGGCGTTATTGAGAATGCGAAAACACAATCAAAATACCAAACAATTTTCAAGAATCCTCCATCTCTCTCCGCCCCCTTAATCCCTCTCTCTTTTTCTCAAAAGAATTTAAAATATCCCGAAAATCCCGTAATTTTCCTCTCTCCAATCCCGGGGATAAATATCACCAGCTTATACAATACACCTCCCGGCGGAATAAAATTTTCGCCAAGGCGAGCGCGCGCTGATTCTAACAAGCGTCGAGCAATCAAGCCCCTCTCTGCCCCCACCCGCTGCACTCTGGAATTCGAAATCACGCTGCGGAGCTTCGACTTTCGCAGGGCCGGGCGAAAGATTCTCATCATCTTGGACGGGAAGAACCAATTTTCAGGAGGGATACAAAAGAACGCGCTCGCGCCACTGGAGCGATTCGGACTTGGCCGGGGCTCTCGGCTCGTATATTTTAAGATTCAGCCTATCCCCTGTGCTCACAGTCGGCTTCTTATCGACGAGGGTGGATTTTTCTCCGGGGGCTGGAACGAAAGGGTATATCGGCCTGTCTTTCTCTCTCTATCTCTCGGTAGACTTCTGAATATTTTCCCGGGCTTGAAGATATATAAGGGAGGAGAGACGCGCCGGTGCCGCTGATGCGAGATAGAAAGAGCGCCTGAGAAATATTGCTCAGGGATGCAGGGGAGAGAGAGAGAGAGCCGGAAGAAAGAGAAAAAGGGAGCCGTAAGCTCGGAGAAGGAAAAACGAGGGAGGAATGGTGGGGCTTGCTTTTTTGGAATTTCTCGTTCGGCTGATATTTCTTGCCTTTTTTGGCTGGTTGGTTGCTACGGTTGTTGGAAAAATGTTAATGAGGACGGTTTTGTGATAGATAAGTTTGTAAATGTTTTAAGAATACAAAGAATAAATAATAAATAGAGTAATAGAAGTTTGGTTTTAATCGTAGTGTTTTATTTGACTATTTACTTTAAATGATAAAGTAATTGTTGTATTGAGAAAAATCCTTTAAGAAAATTTTAGAGATTTTTTTAGTAACCAAAAGCTTAATAAAAAGTCTAAAGTTCTAGTAAAATTTATATTTTTATTTACGTTATAATCAGCCTGAAAATAAATATAACAATGTACATCTTCTAGTCAAATGATAGACAAAATAACATGTAGTCAAAATAAAAATATTTTTTCTTGTGTAATTTACGACTTTTAATAAAATTTTAATTTTACTTTAAAATTTAGTTTGATTTACTTAAATGTTAGTACTATTTTTTCTTTAGTGAACATTACCAAAAATTTTAGCAGTATTGATAGCAAAAATATGCTCTTAAGGATATAGATGCCGTTAGGAATTTGAACTATTATAAAATATTAAAATAATTTTGTATTGACTAAAACCAAAATTTTTTTACAGAATATCATAGTTAAGTAGAAATATAGCTGAATAACTAGCTCGGTATAATTAGAATTTCTTTTTAATGAAACTTTTTTTATTGTTTATTAGTATTCAAAAGAATTATATAAATACCGAACTTAATTGATGTTTTGTTTTTTTAATCTGAGTAGCCGGACTTGTTTAGGCAAAAATACATTTTCAAAAATGTACAGTTTACAAGAAATCCATGTGTTTTTATGAGAAATAACTAATAAAACAATTAACACAAGTTAATCATAGCTAATTCGCTAAGCGAATTATGGCGATTACAAAAACCCTAATTCGAACACTTTTATGTTTTTCTTTCCAAAATAAAATTCTTTTAACTGCTTTTAGATACAAAGTTTTCTCTCTGTAAAACAATAAACAGTAAATTACCTCATTATCAACAAAGCAATTCTTTCCCAATCAGCCCTAATCCTCCAAAAAGCAACCTTTACCTTGAAGTGCCAGAGTACCTGTCGTAAAATTTGTTTCGATCCAGACGCTCGCGCGCGCGCGCAAGTGCTGGCCGCATCGTCGTCGAGTTTAGTCAAATGAAGCAGCAAACAGCCGCGCGCGTGGCCCGAGCCAGCGCGCTCCCAGTGTTTGTGTTTGTTTGTATATACCCCTTCGGACGTACTTCGACGGCTTCTCTCTCGCTCTCTCTCTCTCGATTTGAGGGTTCTATGAGTAGCCTTGAAATTGAGACGAGAGCTCGAGGAGAAGCGAGAGGTGTTCGGCCACGCAACTTGGAGTGATTCTCGATGCTGTTTAGGGAGAGAGAGCTGGGCGCTTTCAAGACTCTTTTCTTGTTTTCGATGTTTAGAGGACGCCCGATTGAAGTGAGCAAATAAGACGGGGTGCTGGAGTTTGGGAAATATTTAAGGGGTGAGGGGCGCGTGGGTGAGGGGCTTATTGCTTGTAGGTTTTGTTGATATTTTTAGTTGTAAATTGGCCAAGAAAAGTTTACTTTTTGTTGAAACAATTTGGTGAAATAGATTCTATTAATAAAGACTAACTATTCGGCGTTCGTTGTAGCATAAATAGAAAGTTTTATTATCACTTAAGTAATTTAGTAGAATGATTTTAATGAAAATCTCATTAAAACAAATTATTTTTATTACGTTTAAATAAATCTCGGTATAATATCGTTAATAAAGATGAGTTCCCGTATTTATATCCAAGAAACAAATGTATTTTCATCGAAAAGATTTTATTATTTACACAGTCATTTATAAAGTTAATCAAATTAATTATAATAACATGTATGGGCAAAAAGGATATTTAAAAAAATGTTGGCTGTACGTAAATGCATGTTATTTTTAAAGCTTCAATTTATATCATTATATCAAGCAATATGACTACTTACGATTAGCTTTTATAATACAGGAATGATAATAATAATAATCATATATTGCACTAATTAATAAAAAAAATGTCAATTTCAATTAATACTTTATAAGAGTTATATATATAATCAAACTGATAATTAAATAATGCTATTCCTCGAACGAACCGCACATAAAACTGCCCAACAAATAACTTCTCAACTTTTAAACGATTGTAACCGTTAAAAAACAATCCCTGACGGACTTTTAATTAAAAGTTGATAAAACAAATCCATTTATTTTCAATCATTGAATCTGCCACAAAAGTTCGCCGATCCCCCCCCTCCTCCCGCCGCTGCAAAACCCGGGCGTTACACAACGGGCAAAGTTAAGATGCCCGTGCCCCCATTTTACACAGTTCTCCGTATCGCAGAATCCAATCCATTCATACCGAGTTTCCTTTACTCTCCATTCTACCTCCGCCGTCCACACAAAAATCCCACAACGGCGAATCCCCGCAACTGGCATCGAGGAAAATCCTTCAATCAAAACCCTCCTGCGGACGGCAAAAACCTAGCCGAATGAAAAAAGAAGCCGGCGAGCGTGGCGAAGAAAAGCCCCCCAGTCCGGAGCGTATTATTCAAACTCTCTCTCTCTTATGCCGGCGGCCCCCGGCTAAATTTCGAAGACCAGAGAGAAACGACTCTTTCGCATTTTTATTGATTCGCGCCTTTCGAGGAGGGGTAGGGGGGATGCCGCCTCGTAAGGGGGCCGAGGGTGGGGGGACCACCACCAACCGCCGGTCTTACCCCCACCCGGCTTCTTCGGCGCCCCTCCACCCTCGGCCGAGCAGCCACCCCTTCCTTCTTCTTCTTCCTTCTCCTTTTGATCCCCCACCATCGGCTGCGCGCTCGCTCGCTGTTTTATATATGCGCGGCGAGTTGCGAGGGGGTGCGAGAGACCCTCGGCGCCTGGAAAGAAAGTGGCTGTAAGTTATAAAAAAAATAGGGAGGTTTGGAAGGAAGGCGGATGCTGGTTCGTTTCTTGAGGAGGTTTTCTGAGGCGGAGGTAGAGAGGGTGGAGGATGTGATGGTTGATGGATAAAGAGGATGGTCGAGAGGGCACGATCCTTGATTTATTGCAGTTCGTTGCTGAATTTATAAGGATTGGGAAAGAAAGAGTTGCTAGAAGTTTTCGTTTGGATAGCGATTTTTCTTTTTTCATTTTCCAGCTATGAATTCCAATTAATCGGCTTTGGTTAGTCATTTTTTTATATAATTAAAAAAAAAGTTTCATCAACATCGAATATAAAAAAAGTATGAAATTAAGAAAAATAAAAAAAAGACAGCCTATATCAAAATAAAATGTTGTGTACTTAGTTTTTTATCAAAGTTTCGATAGAATAACAACTATTCTCTTTAGAGCTTGTAAAACTAAAATTAAAACACAAGTAACATTAGAAAGTTCTATGTCCAAAATTGGAAAAAAGTAATAAAATTATCTTAAAAATATCAGATGATTTCTGTTTTATAAATTAAGCTGTCAAATTAAAATAAGAGAAGAAATATCACCTTCCCAGAGGTCATATTTATAAAATATAACTACTACACCAAAAAAATATAAAATTCAAAAAAAGCACATCAGAAATCAAAACTTTGTTTTCTAAAATAACCATAAATCGTTAATTCATAAAACTGTACTCAACCTTAAATTTCCCACCATAAATCACAGCGAACCACTCGTGTAACATAAACCCACTGCGCTCCTCGCTAAATTAATTAGCAGCAATCCACAAAAAAGAAAAAGCACGTACGCGTAAACGCGCACAAAAGCCGCACCGGCAAACATCGGCTGCAGCCTCTCACCCTCCCGTCCTCGCGCCCGTTAAAAATCCCTCCGGATTGCCTCTCACCCTCCGAGCCAGAAAAAAAGAGAAACGCCCGCTTAATCGCCGTTAAAAGAGCCGCTGAAACACGAGAGCTATCCGGCACCTGAAAAAAGGCGCAAAAAAAAGAACGACCGGTAATGGATACGTTGGCGCAGCCGCTCCCCACCTGTGTGCTAGAAAAAACGAGAGACACGAGCAAAAAAAAAAAGAGAGAGGAAGGCAGGAAGGTCGGCAAGCAGAGATCCGGCAACCACCTGTTAGAAAAAAAATCGGGCCGCACGCTCGCTCGTCACCCCCCAGGGGGAATCTCTCTCTCTCTGCGCGTGCCGCGTGTCGCTAGGGGTGTGAGAATGCTGGGGTGGGCTGGGGCTAAGTGGCTCGCATTTTTTATCTCGGACCCCCGAGGACACAAATGGGGTGTGAAGGACGCGAGGTTGGAAAAAATTTCAGGGGTGTGAGGTGGGTTATGCGTGTAGGTACGAGGATGTTGAGATGCCTGACATTATCATTATGACCTGCCGTGTTATTTTGGTGAGTGCTGTTTTTTTTTCTTTTTAAGGGTAAGGTGACACTGGGGAGAGGCGCTCTTTTAAGTGGCGGTTCATTATGTGGGTAAGCTGCGCTTCTCGTTTTTTAGGCGGGAGAGAATTAAGTCACCTTGGTGGGTTGTTTAGCGGGAGTGGGTGCGAAGTGTTTGTTGGTTTTTTATTGCTGGGAATTTGTAATTGGAGTAAATGAATATGTTTAATGAAATAAATGTATAATAATTGTCTTTATGTTTTACTAATAATATGAATATAAAAAATTGTACTTTTATAAGGTAACAAAATATTGAAATGTATTGTTTTATAATTTATATAAATGAATTTTATTTATCTAAAAATATGTGTTTTAATTAATAAATAATATTGATTAAAAATATGGTTAAACGTATCAGGAAGCCTTCACACTAAATATTCGTTTATAAAGTTACTGGATAAATTTAATTTATTGGATAATTATTTATTTATAATTTTATACAAAATAAAATGAAGTGAATTACACATAAATCTTAGTATAAAAGACATTTAATTGTTATATATTTTCATTTTTTCATAATAAATATCTTAGGATATTATAAAATTATATACTTAAATGATCATTTTTGAATCGATACTAACGATACATTCTAAATTCTTCTTCCTCTTAGTAACGCCTACATATGCACATATTAATTATTAATAATGCTATAAAAAAGTTTAATAATTACATATAAGTAATATATACATATCCCTGAATGTATAAAAAAAACAAACAAATAATTTTATATTACTTTTTTTACAATAAATAAGATACAATTGTTAGTATCTCATGGATTTCTACAAAGTAATTTTTACATGCTTTTTAATTTTTGTTTAGATAAAACAATAATTATTATTATAATATAGTTGAATAAAACTATTATATATCTTAAAGTCAATATTAAAAAAAACTTAAATAATCATAAATTTTAAAAAGCTTTAACAACCAAATATCTAAACATTTAATTTTGCTATTACTATTTTAGTGGTACAAACGGAATCTGTAATCTATGGTAACAGAGAATTTTGGTTCACGTCTGAGTCTAGCCGGGACGCAAACCACGCGCCGAAACTGCACGGAGTATGGCGCCATCAAGCGGAGGGTTGAACAACTAAATCTTGCCGAAGCAACTTCACCAGAGCAGCGTTTTTAGCTCGGCCAGCCCTTCTTCCACGAATTTCATGATCTGAAAATAATGAGAACACGTCGTGCAAGATTATGATTATTAATGATAATTTGGCTAATTGATTAGGTAATGACGTAAACTTTGAAAGCCTTCGTAAAATGTATGATAAATTTGTATTTCAGGTGAATTCAATAATCGTGTTAAATAATCATTGTATTTTAGAATGAAAAAGTTTGTATAAGGTAGAGTTATATCACAAGATTATCTGTCTGGGTCAAATGGCGAGTATTTATTTTTTACTGTATGTATTATCCTAATGGTTAAAAGTGAAAAATTCAAAAAATAAAATTTATTTTTGGTTAATTTCGTATCAATGTCTAATATTAACAGATAATTAAAACTACAATAATAATAAACTAGTCAATATTACAGAAAAGATACTATCCAACTTTATTGAATCATCAACAAATCATTAAAAACGCCTATCACAAAATAATAATCCATTCCACCCACAACTCAAACAATCACCCCATCCCAAAATTAAACCAAAAATCCAATCTCCCTCCCCCCTCAACCCTAACAAGACATCCTTCCCACCTCCCAATCTCCTAAATTCGTAAAATCCAAAGTCTCTCCCCGCTTCCCGGCGGCTGACTTAAGCGAAACAAATGCCCTTCCTCTCTCTCTCTCCTTGCCGTACGGCTTCCTTAATGTACAGGTAATCGTGTAAAACCGCGCTTACTTATCTGGCGGGCCGCAGCCGCTCGCTCGTTCGCGCAAGAGCGAAATGGAGAAAGAGAGAAAACGCGCGGGCGCGGCCCTCCCGCCGCGAGCATTCGCTTTTTAACGAAAATTAACGGCCCCCTGTCCGAGATTCTGCAGATGCTCGCGCTCTCGCAGCAGCTCGTAATCTAATAGCCGGCAAAGTTATGCGCGTGGGAGAAACCGGCTGCTGCTGCTGCGAGAGAGCGCAGAGCTTTTTCTAATTTATTATTTCGACCGCGCAGACAGGCCGAGTTTCTTCGTTCCTCGTTTTTGCGAGAGAGAAAGAGCGAGTGGTGTCTGAGCCAGGGCTCGCGGGGATGCACTTTATTTCGAGTCTTTTTGCGGGGAGGAGCTGGCGAGCGCGGCTTTTTCGTTGTTTGCACGGACGGGGGTGAAGAATGTGGGGGCCGAGTTTTGCGTTATTTTGTAGAGGGGGTTGGTGATAAGTTTAGCGATGAAGTTTATGAAGGTTTATGGATGCTTGAGGGAAGTGGATCATTTGATTATTAGTTTTTTTTAGCTTTATGTAGTGTATATGGAATAAATTACTTGATAAAAGATTTTTTCTGTTAAATGTATTTAAAAGTAAGTTTATGTTGAAATTCTTCAGAGGAAAATGTAAAGTTAATTAACAGTTGTTCGTTACATTTAATTTTTACACAGTTGATCAATTCAACATAAATATTGTGTTATTTAATTGATTGCTTTTTAAACAGAATATTATTCTAATGTTTTTGGGCTTAAACATATCGGCTTAAAAATGGTGTTCGTTTTGAGACAACATTTTGGTACAATTTATCAGTGTGTAGCGGTTTATCTTAACAATATTAATAGTAAAATTATTTGAGATTTTTTAAAATTATTGAATTTTATAAAAACTTGAATATTCTATCAAGTATTATGATAAAATTTAAAACATCTAATGAAATACAAAATATAATAAAACATTAGTCTATCCTATACTTGTCTGACCAAGCCGACCCCATTCTACTTCGACCTATTTCTATTCTTCCCAAAAATTTCAATTATTTACAAAATTTTCTCCAACACTCCTAAATTTCTATAACCCTATTTATCCTCTAATTTAACCTAAACCCATACAATCAACTTAATTATCTCTCGCATCAAACAATTTCCATGGTCCATCAAAGCAAACATCCATCCAAAAATAACCCAAACCCAAAACCCCCGAAAAAAACCACGTCCCTCCCTCGCTCGTCAGCAACAATCAGCTCTCGAAAAATCCAGAGGCGCGTTCGCCGTCAGTGCGTTATCTCGGTCGCGCCTCGCTGTGTATACAGGCTGAGGACACGCACGGTTAGACGAGAGAGACGCAACGAAATTACTCGACGCAACCGCGTCGCCGCAGCGTCCCTCTCTCTCTCGCTCCCTCTGATAGATTAGTCTATACGGCTCCGAAATTGCACCGCAACGCGCTCACGCCCCGGCGGTTTCGTCACTTTTATTTGTCGGCCCGACACCGCTTTTGATGAATAATTAGCTCGCACTATCGAGCCTGGTAATTTGCGTGGATGAGATTTTTCTTTTTAAATTTGGATGCATCTGAGTTTGGAGTGAGGGAAGGTGTTTTTGGAGTATGTGTGGGTATCGAGTTTTTTGGTGGAATTAACGGATGCGTTTGAGATTTTGTATTAAAATGAAATTGGTATATTGCAGTTTGAAAATGCAAATGGCTTTTTTCTTCAAAAATGCGCAATTCAAATTAATTTAATTTAATCATACGTTCATTTCGAAGTTATATATTCTGTTTAAATTAAATACATGTGCTGCACGCGATGTGAAAATAAAAAATAATATAAATTAATTACAGGAGTGTTTCTGTAATGATTGATTCAATCGCAATTAACAAGCGGCGCTCTGCATTAATTGTTGTTTTCGTTTGTATTTTAATATAATTATTCATAAAGTTATTCGTCTGTATTATTTAAAAGAGAGCCATAAAGCCGACCGCAATTTTCACGACTTAATACTTCACAATTCCCTGAATTAAATAACATCGATTATTCCACTTTTTACAAAGCTCCACCGACTCGTTAATGATGACAAACTCACTCATATTTTTTCAAACCCGATAATTTATTTACCCAACAGCGTTTAACTATATTCACTTAGTCAACATCGTAAATACCCCACTCAACCCCTCGCTATAGAAAATAATGACTACATCTGCGCACCTCCGGTCAGCGTCCAATCAATAATGCAAAACCGTAATTTTCCAAAGCCTTTTAATAAAAAAACTGCACAAAAATATCCTACAAAATTACACTATCAGTCAATAATCTCCCTGAAAGAAGACAATTACCCGTTATTCGCATCGAGCCCGCAAACGAAATAATAAAAGGGGCTTTTAGCCTGGCGACGAGGACAGGAGAGCCGGGAAGTTAGCGGGCCTGGCAGACTTACGGGTAATCACTCGTCGCCGTATAATTCTTGCACGCTCGGGGAAGCCGCGCGCGCTCAGCTTGTGTACTGCGCGCGCGTGCCGCTGCGGATATATACACGCGGCGCGGATATACCCGGCGGAAAATTGATTGTCACCGAGCTCGCTTATTCGAAGGGCTGCTGTCGCTGATCTATCGCGGGGTTGTTAAAGTAGGATGCGAGTGCGCTTCTTTTTTAATTTGATTAGAAGAATGATGAGGTTTTAATAAAAGTACTAAAGAGATATGTAATAAAAAGTTTCTTATTTTTAGAAATACAAGTCCATAAAGCTCCTCCGCAAAAAAGCTCATTCTTCAGCAAACTCCTACACCGCTCCCCTATAAACTAAACCCATTGCATCCTCGCAACACTATCCGTTCCAACTCAACCGTGAAAAATAACCAAAAAGTAAAAAAAACAGAAACTTCTCAGCAGGGGGGTTAGTTCCCGGCAAAAGCAGTACCAGTGGGCGGGGGTTACACACAGCTTGGCGTGTTTAGCTTCGAGTAGAGTACAAGGGACTGGCATCGCTTGCCGTTTGGGGGTGGGGCAAAAACTGCGCGGGAGGGAAAGAGAAACCGGGCGTGTTTCATTTGTCAAGTCGCGAGCGCGACGATTTGTAATTTTCTTTAACAATGACTGCGCGTTTACTGCAAGCTTATATACATGCGCACAGTGCGTAAGCGCGCGGGCGTACGTGTATATTCCGCGAATAAATGCTGGCTCTTTCACCGGGGGGAGGCGATGTTTTACGGTCGGCGAAAAATGACGTTATTGATTCCGCGAGCGCACCGGCGATGAATAATTACGCCTCGAATTATATGGCTCTGTTTTGCGAAACGAGAGAAATTCTGTACTGCCGAGTGGAAAATGTGTTTGTTTACGCGCGCAGCGAGCCCCCCGGGGAGCTGCTGGCTGCAGCCGTGTTGTTGCGAAAGTATTTTAGGAAAGTGTAGTATTGTTTTTTGTTTTTTGTCAAAGCGCTGATGGAAACGCTGGAGTGTAATAATGCAAACTACACTCGTTTTGTACAGCGACGTTCCATATTTTTCACGATTTTAATTGAAAAGAAACACGAGGTCATTTTTCATCGACTAATCTCAATGAAATTCACCCCTTCAAGCTCGTACAAGATCCGACAACTATTCCAACCCTCTTACAAATCCACTAACAAAAATAATCCATCAAACTAAAATCCCTCCCACGCAATATCCACCAGCGCCCATGTAGAACCAGCGAGCGAGCGATAAATCATAAGAAAGAAGACCATTAGCGTTCGCCCGTCGAAGCGTCTCCCTGGCTCTCGACTCTCTCGTCGCATAAACCACCCCCGCGTCCTGCCGGAATCGTCGGAAAAACGAGCGCGAGGACAAAAAGGAGCTTGACCGCCGGCCGGACGCGGTAATAAAGTAATTTTATGAAGTGGTCAGCCGGCCGGAGTGAAAAATTGCCGGGCGGACCCTCCTAAGCGAGAACATACTGCGCGAGGGCTGCTTCCTTTCTTCGCTGGGAGGACCGGGTGGGAAGAGGACGGAGATGGGGCATAAGGGCGACGTCGTCGGTTTGGCGTGGTATAGCGAGGTGGCATGGGTGTAGGGGTGGAAAAAAGTGTAGAGAGGCTGGGGATGTCGCGCAGATTTTCTGTTGCGGTTGGATTTTCTTGCGATGATATGGTTGTGAGGGTGCAGGGGAGGGCTTGGAGGGTTTTTGTTGGAAGTATTGAAGAGTGTAAGGGTGAGGGGTAGTTTTTGGGATTATTATATGTTAGATTTTTATTTGAAGTCAGTATAAAGAAAATATTTTATGCCTATTATGTTAAAGAGCGTCCAAAAAGTTACTAAAATTTTTTGGTTACTTAAAATTAAAACTAAAAAAAACTTTTTAATTATTTTCTAAATAGTTAGTGTATATTGCTTCTACAAACTTTAAACCATATTCTGTTTTCACCATCTATCTTTCTATGTATTTTATTCTTTTAACTGTTGTTTCTTTATTGACAAACAATTTTATTTATCGTAACTTATATAGATCTGTATTTTTCCATTTATTTCTTTTTTTTTTTTATTTTATTATTTGGATTATTTGTTATTGCTAGTCTTTTGTTTCTCAACTGTAAATATTTTCTTTATTTAGAATTGCTGTTTTCTTCTTTCCTTTATCGTACCTCTTTTTTTATTTCTCTTCTTAGAATGTAGGTATTCGTATTTATTTATCTACTCCTTGCAAAATTTCATTTATCTTTTTCATTTGATACAAACATCCTTTCTTTGCATTTTTTATTTTTTGTTTTTTTATTGTATACAAATCATGTATTTTTCTTTCATTATTTTCCATCTCTTATTAATTTTTTTTTATATCCCTACTATTCTTGCAAATTAGTTATTAACTTCTTTTTTAAGGCTTGATGATCTCCTTCACCTTTCTTTTTTGAATGTATACCTGTTATTATCACATTGTTGTTTCTATTCTCTTGTTTTTTTAAATCCTTTTATTTTTCTCTATTTCATCCTCTATCTTTACTATTCTTATTTCTCCTTTGTTATTTTTCACATTTGTATCACATACTTTCAGACTTTTCTCTTTTCTTTCTCTGTTTCTGCCATTATCTTTTCCTATTCGAAATTGATATTGTCTTTCATTAATTAATTTATGGATGCATTTATGCTATTGTCTTCTTTTAACTTTCCGTTTCTTTTTTGACTTCTTATGTCTGCTTTGATGGTTTGGGGATCTCTTCTATTACTCCGTATTCGTATTCTCATTCTTTACTCTTTCTTGTTTTTCTTTTCATTAAGTCTTAAACTCGTATAAGACCTTTTAAATATTTTTGTTTTTATTTTTTATACCAAGCTCACTTTTTTATAACATTTTCTTTTTTTGACACTTTCGTATTTCTTTTTCCTTCTAAGAGCTTTGAAGTAGAAACAAGTCAAGTTCGGTCAGACGCGACGACGTCCGTGTAATGTAGAACCATACATATTGATTGTATTCAAAATGTAAAAAGTAAGAAGTATTTATATGAATTTCAGTAGAGGTGGTATATGTGCAGGTAGTATTATTCGATTTTTATTTAATTAAATTAAACTATTTATAAATATTTTGATGTACCAACTTATTCCTATTTACACAAAATATTTTGAAATATTAAAATAACAACTCAAATTTTACAACTGCCCACCAAAAATTTCCAGCCATTATCCACAAAAACAGAGCGCCAAGCCCGATAACACTCCCAATAACTAAGACCCCGTCCCAGGAACGTCGCTTATCGTAAAAAGGCCCGATAATAGTTGGACGCAGAACCGGCGGAAGCAGCCAGCCAGCATCTTGGATATGGAAAGTACGTGCGAGAAACGTTCGCCAGAAGAACAAAGTCTGCTGCTGCCGCTTCAGGAAGTAAGAGAGCGAGCGAGTGAGGTAGAGAGAGAAAGCGCGAGAAAGACAGCCTTAAGGAGAGTGCGAGCCAGCCCGGGGATTCTCACGTTTTAAGCGCACATCTTGCCGGCAGCAGGGGCGGCAAAGTTGGCGTCTTAGCTCGAACATTTTTAGGGGTTATCTTAATCTCGGCCGGATTAGCGCGCAAGGCGACCCTCGCCATCCTTCCGGGAATGCGCAAACACGGCTGGCCCGAGCGCGCAGCCAGACACGCTCGACTTTAAACTTGGAAAATAAGTGCGAGCCCCGCCCAGTTAGTTCTCTCTCGCTCTCTCTCTCTCTCTCTCTTTTGCTCTATCATTCTCTCTTTCTCTTGCGCCTAGTTATTATTCTTTGCTTGCTTTATCTTGGCCCGGCTGTGCGGTAGTTTTGGCTTTGGCGTTTTTATTTCTGAGAAGGTAGTTGTACTGTAATTTTGCAAGGATAAAGTTTGTTGATATTTCTGTTTTAGACAACGTGTTTTCAATTTGGTATTCTTATTTTTTTATGCTTAATATGCTTCTAGATATAATTGTTGCATTAGATTAATCATTTTCATAAATTTTCAATTTAGAAGTATCTTCTTTGATCAAAGGGAACTGTTTCAAAGCGAGCAGCAAACTTACAATGTTTTACAGATATTTTAATGTATTTTTAATCATTAAATGTATTACAAAATCAATTAATTTTCCAGAATTCGATGCTACATTTACGCATTCTGTATAATATTAAATTGCTACAGAACGCGATATACATATTTCAATTTTGCTCAAAAATGCAGTGGCATTTGCAAATTTGGTTCGAGAGCTGATGTACGAACGGCCCTCATCAGTACAATTAAATGGGAGGAGTGCATCGTTGTAATAACATACTAACTGATTAATCGTTACTCGAGCTTTGCGGCACCGTTCACAAAGCCAAACGAGAGGAAATCGACTGAATGATTTTTTTTTTGCAATACAAGTAGTGCTTGTGAGTAACAATGTGAGATCAAAGCTGCGCTATTTGTTTTTAGTTGAACTAAAAAACGGCAATATATATTGTATTTATATGTAGAAATTAATTTTTATCTCGTTTATTCTGTTTATTTTTAATCAGAAATGTATTTTATTTTTAGCCAGTATGTACAGAATATTAAATTCTATTTAGTGTAAAAAAATTTTTATATATTAAATTTCCATTTAAACTAAAGGTATCAAATTACAACAAATATTTTTTGATGCTTTGTAATATTTGTCCATCAATCATTCTGTACATTTAAACCTCACTTTTTAATACTTTTAATAAATCGAAGCACCATCAATATTTACAACATCCTCACCAACAAAACGAGAAAAACCATAAACGAAACCACCTCCCTCTATCCACCCTCCTCTACCGTCCCTGTAATCACACCGTAATGTAAATTCATTACGAGCCCACTCTCGCATCATTTTAGCCTCTCTCTCTTTGCGCGCGCGTACACAAACGCCGCGAGGTAAATCGAAGGGCAGTTTTTTTTCCGGCCCGGCACACCGTTTATACACGGCGGACGCCGGCCGATCAAAGCCTGCGAGACAGAGCGAGACGCTCAAAGGATACCGGACACTGAGGGAGGCTGGATCGGGGGTGGCTATATAGCTGCATGTTGCCGCGGTCGGCTCGCGGTTTTCAGCCGGGCGCGTCGGCTGCGGCCCGGTGGTTTGGACGCCTACACCCTTTGCGCGTTCCTTTTTTTTTTTATTGTCGTATCGGCGAAAAAAGAGAGGAGGGAAAATCGACGCGATGTGTATTAGGGGTGCGGTGAGCCGGATTATTGGGAGGCGGGATATGATTCGGGGTGAGATGGGGTTTTGAATGGGTATCAGTCTTTTTCTTTTGGTATTTGTTATCGTTGATTTGGAATTAATGTAATTCTAATTCTTTTTTGTTTTATAATTCTATTTCATTATACAATAAAGCTCTGTGTTTATTTATTTTTATTTTTTGATTGAATTCTTTAGAACATCATTAAACAATAAAAGCCCTGATTGTGCGAAATTAATATTCAAGCAGTATTAATAAAAACGCAATAAAAATTGCTCGTATTAAAATCTAGACCAAGTAATCATACGTGTAATATCAAATTTCAACTACCGCTGTAACACTCCACTTCCTAAACGCCCTAAACTTCGAATTACCACGCGCTGTATCACTCTCATTCAAAAACAAAACCCCGCGAAACTACTTCCTTCCGCTCTTCCCAAAACCCAAGGCGCTCCAAAACTCAGCCCCCAAACTGCATCCCAAACCACCTCCGAAAAAGCAACAACGGTAAACAAGCGCGGAAGCCAAAAATTAGCGAACAATAAAAAGCACCCAACCCACAAAACCATCCGCATTAACCCCCCCCACTCCAGCAGATGATTTCTTACTCCCCTCGCTCAACCCTTTCGCTATCTTGGCTCGGACGCTGCGCCTCCGGTTTTTCCGGCCTCAGCCATTTTCCCGCTCGCTCGCGAGAGAGCTAGAGCCACGGAAGCAGTAAATAATGCGCGTCGCGCGACTGGATGATTGCGGGTGGAGCGCGCGCGCGCAAGAGAGAGGGAGAGAGAGAGAGAACTGAGATTTTGCTTGCAGAGTTATAGTGAAACTTTCGGGCATTTATTTCGCGAATCTGCATACTACGTCCGCCCGCAGGCGCGCCGTAGGATCCTGCGTCGCCGGCTGTATAAGGAGGAGGGTTAGGTCAGCGGGGGTGCGAGAGAGAGAGAGAGAGAGGCGCTTCGTTATGCGTCTTGTCGGCGCTGCTGCTTGCCTTTCCTTTTTCCCGGCCGACTCGCCGGCGAGGGTGGCTCTCTCGCGCGCGCGCGCGCTCGACTCGTCGGGGGCGAGGCTTTCTTTTGTTCGCGCGAGCGCCTGCCGCGGTTGGCGCATAAGGAGTTTTGCGGGCTTGCGAGATGGCGCAAGTGATTTGCATGACTTTGGAGTGCCTTGTTTTAAGGGAGATTCATAGAGTGCCTTTCTGCCTTTGTTGGGGGCTTGTTTCTTTGGATTTTAATGAGGTGTTTGTCGGGATGATGATTTTTGGTTACAATAAAGAATTCGAATATTTACATTTCCCTTAGTATTCATAAGCACGAAAAGCAAGTCACAAATAGTAATCGAAAAATGTTCTTCAAGAAGCTGCACACAACTCGAGCAAACGAGAAAACGCATTCAGCGCAGCCCGGCAAACTTCCCCCAGTCTTTTCCTCGCGAGCCAGCTCTCCGGAAACTCTCCTAATAAATAAAGATGGCCCGCTTACCTCCCAGCATAATAAGAAAATCGCGGCGCGCCGGCGTCGAACTTACTCTTACGAAACTGCTCTCGCAAGCTCCCGAACAATCGGCACGAGTCTACAGAGATGCCAGAAAGATATGGGACCATATCGCTCCCCCCACCCCCGCACCTTTCTCTCTTGCACTCCTTATAACTCGCTCTCGGCAGGGCGCGAGAAAATTTACGGCGGGCGAACTCCCCCCCCTAGCTCCGTTCTTTCTCCTCCCCCCGAAAGCTCCGGCGAACTTTCAAAATTCGAGCTATAAAACTTTTCGGCCGGGCGCGAGCGATCGTTCGTAAGCGCCGAGAGCGCGCAAGCGCGCGTGACTATAGAATGCCCCGGCGCGGGCGCGTGGGAAAGGGTCGTTAAACAAGAATTTCCAAGACGTGCTTGAGAGAGGCGGGGAGGTGGCCGAGAGGGAGCTTGCGGGCCAAGCGCACCGGTGAAAAGGCGAAAGAGAAAATGGGAGTTCGAATGAGGGTGGGGGGAGGGTTGGGTTTGAGTTGGAATTTTCTTTTAAAATTTAAGGGGGGCTTTGAAAATTGAAATTTTGGTGTGACGATGATAAAGTAATATTGGGAGGGTATTGGTTTAAAATTTTCACTTAGCTTTGACACGATAAATACAGTGATTATATATTGGCACGCAAAAACCCAGTAATCTCCATCTACTTGTCGCAATAATCAGAAAATATTTTTCCGCGGCCAGCGAAAACGCCGCGCACATTAAATTAACTTTAAAACTCAATCGGATAATCTTTACAGCCTTTCCCTCATTATAACCGTACCGGTCCGTCCTCCCTCCAGGAAAAAAAGAGGAGCTTTAAAATATAACAGACGCTCGGGCACGCTGGTTAATCCCGTTAATTCGTACCTCCTACACCCGCGCAAAGTGGCGATAAAAAAGGAGTAACGCCGGCCGGTTTTTCATAAAGCGACGAGGGCCGCTTTTTAAAAAGCCGGCCAACAGCGGGACGATTACGTTATGAGCGGTCGAGCGACGACGAGGTGTTACGCGTACGGTAGCGAGGCTCGTTTTTTTGTATGTGGAGGGTGTTTTAGGTAGGAGAATTTAGTGCTTGAAATGTCAGTCATAGTGTATAGAATGACTTTACGATATATGATTTTGGTTTAAATATTGCATTCAGTATATTTATATGATAAAATATAAGAACAATGTTTTTCTTAAATTGTTAATTTTGAACTAATTTTTTTTTTCAAGCATAAAGATATTACATTATTTTTATGAAAAGTATTAATAATATCTAAATAGGTTTCTATTTATTTTTATCGCATATTTTATTTAGTAAAGATGATTCCACAAAACTTTTACTTTCTTTAGTAAAGCCACCACCGATAAACATAAACTTATAAATCTCCTTACACATAATCAAATCCCTTACAAACACACTTAACCTAATCAATGAACTTATTCACCCCAAATAGCACACATATGTATATCCAAACGAGACGAGCGAGCAGTGAGAAGAGAGGACAAAACGGAGACGAGGACGATATACACGTAGGTGGTAAGCATAAGAGAGAAAGAGACAGATACGATGAGCCGAAGGAAGGGAATAGAGCGAGAGAAAGAGAGGCAGAATATGGAGTTTGCGGAGAGAGAGAGCGAGTGTGTGTAGCGCTTGTTTACCGCCGAGCCGCAAACCGCCGACAAAAACATTAATGACGAGCATTAACGTCTCGATGTAATCTTCCTCTTTATATTTTCTCTCTGGCGCTGAGCGCGAGGCTTTCTCGCTTTTTAAGTGACTCCGGAGCGCCGGATTTTCGCGTTTTGTCCTAACGATTTTATTAATGAGCTGTTTGTGGTTCTTGTGATAAAAGGTTTTCTTAATGAGCTTATTTCGTCTGCGGTGTGGAATGAAAGGAATTGGATGAAATTTTAAGAATGGCGATGGATGACGAAACTTACGTAAAATTATATCTATTAGTAATTTTATGTTAGTCATTATAGTAATTGTGCAATACCATCTTTTGGAAATTTTTTTTACCTTTATGTGAATGGTACTTAAATGCTTCATTGTCATTATAGTTAATTTAGTCTGAAACAAAAAAATCAATATTACATTTAGTCCATGAAAAATTGTATCAAAGTTCTGCATAGTTAATATTTAAACTCATAGTTTGCTAGAAATATTAATAGAGCTAGAAAAGCTCTGAAAGGGCTTGCAGAAAACTTTAAATTTGAAGTTAACCATAGTTAAGTCAAAAAACTTATCAGAATATTTTTTGAAAATCAGAAAAGTGTCCTTCATCAACATCGTGTCTCTCAAAAGTATATCCCAACGCTTCCGTGCTTGAATATAAAACAGCTCGTAATTTCGAAGGCCATCCTCGCTGGCAGTTTCATTTACAGCTTTCCATCTCTTTTTCTCGTCTCATCTTCTCCTTTTTCACGATAAAGAAGCCGCATAACCTCGCTCCAAACCTCTCTAAAAAAACTTTCTCTAGAAAGCATACCCCACCAAAAACCCCCAAACTCACACCCCAGCAGCCAATGACGGAAGCCGGCCCATAACTCCACTCCTTCCCCCACCCAAGCGCCGCGTCCTCCTTTATCCGAAAATTCTGCCCGAGTCGAAAACTTTGCTCATTTTTCCCCCTCGCCGTTCGTCGTCGCTCGGAGGAGCCGTTTCCGGCGCGACGCCGCCTCGGGGCGAGCTTGACTATGCGCTCATTCCGGCCATTTCGAGGCGCGCGCCGTAGAAGGAGGAGCGCCAGGAGAGCTGGGCTCCCTCTCTCACTCTGATATTTTCTTATCTTCTCATTACTTAATTTTACGATTGCCCCTGATACCGCTGCGGTGCGCCGGGGCCCGCCGTTGCCATGGCTACCCCGCACTTAAGTGCCTCATAAAAAGATGAAAGGCACCAGCACCATATTTCCCCGAGCACTTCTTCCTTCGAGCTCCGCACATCCAGCTTCTCTCTCTCTCTCTCTTTGTGTGCGCGAGGCCGTGAGCAAGCCAAGTGTGTGAGTGCCAAGTGCGGTCAATCGCGTATATACGGGCTTGTAAAACGCTATGAAAAATTGAACGGCTCTTCTCTCTCTGTCGCTCTCTAGGAAGCTGCTATGGGCTTTCTCACACCCCTAGAGTAGCGGCTCGTGTTTATGTGTGGTTACGTGGAATATGGGACGCTGCTGGTGGCTCGCCTCGCGCTTGGACTTTGAGAGACTGGAGTTTTCGGCTGGATATATTTTTGGAAATTAACTTGCGCGGACGTTAATTCGTAATAGACGCTCAAAATCATTACCGCATCTGAGAATACAGTCACGGACGTTTTCCTGGACTCGATATTAGATTATCTCTTATCGGCGTCTCAGCAGCGAGATGTAATTCCAGTCAGAAATTCCATTTGAGAAGAATGATTTTACGAGCGCGGAGAGGACGAGTAACGGCTATACTCGCTGCATAACCCACTTTCCGAAAACCAATATCCCAAGACAATATAACCCATCGCGCTCATTATAACAAAATGAGGGTGTGTGTTTATATATACACACTGCAATCTGAGGCGCGCCCGCCCGGCCCTGTAAGTCGATTAAACCTCTGGCATCATTAACTGCCGAACGCGAAACTCTCCTTCTCCCTCCCCATCGTCTTACCGTCTATATACTCTCTTAGCGATCGCCGCCCCCTGAACCGTCCAAGCAAAAACATTCCCGCACACCTCGGATATCGTTTCCGCTTTATTAGTCCCCCGGTCCCCCCCCGCGATCCGGGCGCTTTAAAATTAATCGCGCGAATTCCGAATGATTAAGCCGAACGAGAAATCTTCCGGGCGATCGGGGAGCTATTTCTTGCTGATCGCGCTTCCTTTATCCCGCGGTATCTATCTTCATTTTCTTAATCGCCTTCCTCTCTCCTTCGTCTCTCTCTCTCTTTAGGCGGACGAAGCTAGCAGCTCGCAAGATGGCGACCGCTGACGAAGACATATTACCCGGCGATAATACAAGGAGAGAGAGAGAGAGAGAACTTTGCGCGAGCGAGCCCCCAGCCGCGAGGGAGGATCATTTCAATTTTCCGGGAATTTCGAGCTTCCGACGAGAGGAAAGGCGCGAGCAAGGTGAGATAGAGGGAGAGAGAGGCTGAGAGACGCTGGAGAAGGTCGATTTTTCAAGCTGAGAAAGGGAGGGCTGCTGCTTCCGCTCGCTTTTCTTCGCCGATGGCAAGTTTCTGTCTTGAGGGAGGAAGAGCGATAAGGCTGCCTGGGCTGTCTGGCTTTGGGGGTGGGATTGGCTTTGAACGATGGAATTTGTTTTTAAGGGGTGCGAGGATTTGTTGCTATGGTTGGAATGTGGGTTTTATTTTTAGTCTTGGGTATACTGCTGCAGGTTGTTATACTTGAAAATATTAACAAACTGATTTAGATTGAGTAATGTAACGCAATTGAGAGACAGTGTGATATCACCATTATCAAAGACTTATGAGGCGCCTTGTACCTTCGAAAAAAATACTTCCATACCTTAAATATAATTTATCTATTGGAAAAAGAAACGGTTATCGTAATCACTAGCCATAAACCGTCAACTTACCTCACAAAAAATCTCATCAACAACACCTTTAACCCACATTCTCAACCTCTAAAAAATAACCGTCCATTTCTCCCATCACCTCCTCACCCGAGTCATCTGGCAGCCAACAATACCAGCACCAACAGCAGCAAGCACTTCCCGAAAATCAAGGAAAAACTCGCAACGTCGCCGAGCCATCTGCGGCCCTCTTATATTAATGTCGGTCATCAGCCGCATCAGGAAAGGGGGCATCGCCCCCCGAAACTCTCGCATCATCGCCGGCGCAATCGCGCCAATTAATTTCGAGGCGCGCGCTGCTCCCCGGCCTTCATACGCATATATATACACACGCGTCTGCCTCCTACGCACACGTGGCGCGCGCTCCAGAGATAATCCCGACACGCCGGGGTGGGGGGTAGGGGGGGCTGAGAGAGAGCGCGAAATGTGGGACAAACTTGACTGCGCGTGTGTGTACGAGAGAGCGTGCGTGCCGGAAGCACGCGCTCGCGTGTTTTCTACTTTCGGGGAGAGACGCGAGGACCACCTGTTCGGTGAGGTGCTGCTTGGTGAGGAGAATCCGGGTTTTTTTTTCTTTTTGTTTTCTTTGTGGGGACTTTTTTAGGGGGCAGGTGAAGGGGTGGTTTGTTTGGAGGTAGTCGAGTGACCTGGTTTCTTTTGGGGAAGGTGGAGTTTGCGAGGGACGGTAGAAAAGGAGAATTTTTTCTTTTGTGTGTGGTTTTATTACAAAATTTTTTAAAAAATTTGAAAATTTGAAATAATGTCTTGTTTTGTTTAAAGGTATCAGGGTTGAGTTAGAAGCTGATAACTATCTATAATGTATTTGTTATTAAATACATAATTAAATTTATGAAAATTATCATGCTGTTAAGTGATTTAAAATAATAAAGCCTTACGATTTATTTTTATTTAGCGTGTTATACCTGTCCGAATATAATTTTAAGAAAAAAAAATAAAATTTAGACAACAGAATGCATATGATATAAACAACAGTTTAAGTTACCATAATCGTTTTCTAAACGCGTAATATTTTCATGTAAAATCCTCACGTACCTAAAAAGCTATGATACTGTTTAATAAATTGTGGTACATCTTTTGAGTTAAACTTAAATTATTGTTTTTATGATATACGTACTGCTGTAAAAATTTTAAAACTATTAAAAGTAAAGTACTTTTTATGCATTCCAAGTAACACGTGTAGAAAACCATAAAACAATATCATATTCGACGTATAAAATTATATATTTTAAATATCTATTTTCTGATCGATTCAAAAATTTGTGTGCATATTTTAGTTCATGAAATAAGTAGTTTAAGCCCTTATTGAAGTGTGTACTACCTTGGAAACCTAAATTATAGACTTTTGAATTATTATAAAACCGCCTTCTCAAAAGTTAAAAGTTCTAGAGGTATCCCCATACATTATTTTCCATTTTTATCCAGTTATAGTTAGCATTCTTAAAAATAAAAAAAAATATTATACACTATTCTAAGCCATACACATGAAAAGTGGCAAAAATCTTTTCATGCATTTTATATTAAATTCCTTACATAACTCATTATAATTTTTTGCATATTACGAACTCGTTAAACATTATATAAAAAAAATATTTAAAAATATCATATAAGAGTAACATGTGTTTTTGATTATCCTAGCCGTTATATAAAGAATGTCTTAAGAATACATTAAAATTTGTTATATAGCAGAATGAGTAACAACCAGACAATAACAAAAAATAGACACCAATACGTTTAAAAAACTTAAAAATTAAAACTAATAATTCTCCACCATCCGACGATCGAAAATGAAAAATCTCCCTCCCGACGCTTGAAAATCGTTTTTCCCAACTTTCATGCCCTCGCAGCAGCGCCCGAGCGCACTCTCCGATAAAATACCCAAGGGTTGTGTAATTTTCTCGTGCAAAATGTATGGCGCGCCCGTGCGATCAGAGCGAACGAAGTTACTCTCTCTCTCTCTCTCTTTCTCCTCCAGCGACGAAGTAACGCTCCTGCGAGAGAGAGAGAAAGCAGCAGCAGCGGCAGCAGGAGCCGAGAAAACGAGTTCCTCGGAGCGCGCGCGCCTGGCCTCGAGAAAGTCTGCGCGCTCTCTTTCCACTCTCTCACTCACTCTTTCCCTCTCTCTCTCTCTCTCTCTCTCACTCTCCACCCCCGCGCGCGCTCGCTAACTTTCCTCCTCTTCTTCTTCTTCTTCTTCTTCGCGCGACCCCCGGCGCAGAGAGAGAGAGAGCGAGTCAGAGCGAGAGCAAGAGAAAGAGAGAGAGAGAGAGAGCTAGCTTTTCCTTAGCTCAGGGGGGTAGAGAGCGAGAAAGAGAGGCGAAGGGGGGGGTGGGGGTCGGCCATTTTCCCGAGTTCTTAATATTTTCATGATGGCGGCCGGCGGAGCTCCAGCGGTGGGGGTGTAACGGTCTCTCCTCCGTGTCTTTCTCGCTCGGTTCGCGGAGCGGGAGGGGGAGGCAAGGGGGGTTGAAATTAGAAAAGGGGAGATTTAAATATCAAGCCCCGAGGGGCGGACCACCACCGCCGCCGCTCCCGCATTACCCCCGCCGTGCACTGATGGCTGTATATAGGTATATATGTATAAAGAAGAGCCGGAGTTGCCGAGGATGTCTGCGAGAGTATAAAATGCCTCACGAACACCGGCCAGCCGCGCGCTGCGTCTTTTCCGGGGTATAACGCGATGATACCCGCCGACGACGAGCGACTACGCTAACGAATATCGATCGACGCTGGGAAGGAAAAGACGCCGGTGCGGCAGTTTTCTCGAGGAATATTGCGATGAGTTGGGAGGGGATGGTTATTGTTGCTTTTTTTTGTTGGGGGTGGAGGAAGATTATTAGTTGGCAATCAAATTTTTATGTATTTTTTTATTATTGTTGTATTAAGGGTAAGCAAGAGGGGCGGAATCTCATTTGGGAGCACTTTATTTCGGGCGTAGAGTTACTCTTTTGGATCAAATTCAGGCCTCTGAAAGGGTGACTAATTTATCTTTTCGGGGGCTCGAAAATTCGCTTTGTCTGAGCATGACTTTCCACTTCAAGGTGATCCGTCATATTTTCTCAAGTTTAGTGCGTAAACAAGCTGTGACTAATGGAGATCTCGAAATTTCAAAAAATCCCCAACTTCAGAACCCACCAAAGAGTACACTTACTTCAACCTTCATTCTCCACATCATAAATAACAAAATACCACTATTCAAAACCAACCATCCACCAATTCGCCAACAATGCAAGAAGCCACCTTGACCCAAAAACTCATCCCAAACACGAGCGACGTTCTCGAAAATCCAGTCCCTCCTCTCGGCTCTGGCAGTCTCTCAGCCATACACTGGCAGCAAATGCGCACACGTACAGAAGGCACGGATGAGGCGCACGGCCGGGAGAAGCACGTGTGTGGGATGCCTGCGTGCTTGCGCGCGCGAGCGCGCTTTTGTTTGACTACACGACAACCTGTTCGTGTTGTCGTTTTCGCGCGCTACGTGCCTTCTTCTCTTTCTGTCTTTCGCTTCGGCTTCTTTTCTTCGATTTGCAGTGGGGGGATAATTGAGCTTCTTCTTTTTGTTGGAGGTTGCTTGTTGCTTGTTTTGTTGAGAGGTAGTTTTTGTGAAGGTTTTGGTTTGTTTTATTTTTTAAGAAAGAGTTTGAAGATGTGATACTAGCTGGTTTCTTTGACGAATCTTTAAAAAAAAAATTCTATAAATTTCCTGATTTACAAACACACATCAAAAACATTTTTAGACATTAATACAACATTACTAATTTATAAAATATCATTCGAAAACTAACGATCAGAATAAACAGCTTTCCCCGGACTTCCTCAAGAAACATCCAAGCAACCGAATCACCCATCCATAAGTCCTCAACAACGACTCCGTCCCCTCCTGGATACAGCGAAAAAGAAAGCCCCGAGAAATTCCCGAAATCCGTCATGCAAATTCCCCCTACTATCACGAAACAACACAAGGAGCAGCTAACGAAGTAGGAGAATACGAAAGAATACCATAGGCAAGCAGCCCTGGCTATGTATACGGGAGCTGCTGCCGGCAGAGTCGCTTTCGAGAAGAAAGGCGATACGGCCAGGCTGTAGCGGCGCGCGCGGGGGCGAAGACGAGAAGCCGAGGATCCGGATGACGCTGCCGGGACAAAGGGGAGAGACTTAGGGTTGACGGCTGGGATTGAGAAAAATGGTTGTCATGGAGAGAGACGGCTGGAGTTTTAGTTTTTTTGAGGATTCTTTTTTTAGAGTTTTAGCGGTCGGTTTTCATTTGGGACAGAATCTGAGGTAAATTTTGATAGTTCCAACGAGTTTTAATTCTGTATTTTAATAAATTAATAGTCCAATCGTTGACAGTTGTTGTTGGAGTCTCAAATTAAAAAAACAGTCTTACCAACTCTAGCTTTTTCTACTTATGCTTTAAAAATACAATACTTATAAAAAATATGAACGTCCTGAGCTTTATAAAACTAAGCAATTAAACCTTAGCGACGCTAACAGTAAAACACGTAACAGCAGCAAGAGAAAAGCTAACAAAGCGCGCCTCGGACTCGGCCGAGATAAGAAACGTTATACAACCTCCAGACGTAAAATCAAATAAAAAGAGCCCAGCGCGCCGGCTTGGGGCGAGGGCAGACGCGGGGGAGGCGAGCGCGGAAAGAGCCTCGAGTCGTCCTCGTCTCTCATAAAGATAAAGCAACGACGGCGGCGCTTCCAGCTCGAATCGAAAGCGCCAGCCTCGCCTGAACGCAAACTCCTCTCTCTCTCTCTCTATATATATAAGTATACATATACAACCAAGCTCGAAGCTAGAAAACGGAATTCTGATAGGTCCTCTCTCTCTCACTCCGTCGGTGTCTCGAGAAAAGAGGGGCAGCGTCGTCGCGATATCGGGCGTGAAAGGAGGAAAACGTCTCTCTCTCTCTCTTGAGCGCGCGCTCGGCTGAGAACAACACACAAAGTCGCGCAGCCGCCGCCTCCCACGCTGTACCCTATATTTTCCGTATCTGCGAAATAAGTGTGCGCGCCGGCGCTGCTGCTGCTGCAGCAGCCGCCCCTTCTTTAATTACGTTCAATCCCACCCCACCTTCCCCCCTGTGCGCTCGGCCTGGCTTCCCTACAACAGGAGAGAGAGAGAGGCCGTTCGTTTCATCTATTCATCCTCGGGCGCGCGCTTGTTCTCTCTCTCTCTCTCTCTCTCTCGCTCTGTTTTTAGAGAAGAAAATTTTAATTGGAATTCAGAGACGCTGCGCGAGCGGAGGCGGCGAGCTCGTTGCTCTCCCTCTTCTTCTTGTTCTTCTTCTAGAGCCGGAGCTCGCCTTCTTGCTTGCCTTTTACTCCTTTCCCTGGGCGCGCTTTATGCGAGAAAGAGAGAGAGAGAGAGAGAGAGAGAGACTCGCTCCGCTGGGCTCAGTGGAGCTGGCTCGAGTTTTTGAGATGTGGAGGGGTGAGGCCGATATAATCCAGTTGTCCTCGACTTTGCTTGTGTTTTCGTGAATTTTCAGCGAGCCAGGATGGCCGGGCGGGCTGTGTTATCGGGCTGTTTGGATGCTGCGAGCTAAGAGAATTGCAGAGTTGATTATCGCCGAGATTTATGGGACGCGCTGGGAAAACGGAGGGAATTTTCCTTGAGAGTATCTTTGTATTTTTAATGAAAATGTTTGACGGCGAGTTTATGTGGAGCGTTGAAAATATTTTTATAAACTTATGTATTTTGAGTTGTATATTGAAAGTTAAACGTTCTATCTGTAGTGGTTACTGATGAAATCAAAGTAGACTGACTATTAAGTTTTCTTTTACAGTAGTTAGCTCCGCCATTAATCGGCCATCTTAACGATTTGCGATTTTCGCAAAAAGTACATTTTTTCAGTAGTCAGCCGCCTCTAGCCAAGTACAATTTAAAGTGCCCCATTCAAGACGGTTGTTATCGATTTAGCAATTAGACCGTGGATAATTAGGTTCACTTGGCTGCTCTTCTCTCTCTCCGACGTTTCTTCGTGCTCCTAATCTTTTGCATTCATCAAGTTTTAATTTGAATTCTGATTAAGACAGCGCTGCAAAAAAGTCGTATTTAATTACTATCGCTGAACGAAGAGAGCTTCTATTATGAACTAAACTTTATGCAAAATAGTCATTTGTTAACTTTATTGCTACTTACGACGCATCTGTAATACTATTGTTAAAGATTTATAGTTTTGTTTAAACAGTAAATAAAAATGAGTTTAACCTTATTCTGGGCATGAATTTTAATTGTTTTTACCATAAAGATCTTAACTAGTCACTAGCCAATGTAACAAATAAGATAGAAACATATAAGTCCTTCGCTTAGTCTTCTTCCAAATCACATAACTTCAAAAATATTAAATTCTCATTCAAAAACTCAATAGATACTTCATGCAAACTTTACTAATTTTGCCAACCAATCAGAACGACACAAACACAAAACCCTCTCCCCACAACCACATCTCAACAAAGAACCCGCGTCATTTCACGTCATTACATAAGACACTTTTATTCCCCGTTCGTGGAAAGGCAGCTTCGCCTCGTCGCCTATCTAATTTGACCATTGAAACGAAAGGAAACGATTCGAGACGCGCGCGCGCGGGCAGGGCAAACAAAAAGCTTAATTGTCCTTCGCCGGCTGGGTGGAGTGGGGAAAGAGCCGGAGAGGAAAAAGACGATTCGATCGGGCGAGGCAAATGGGAAAAGGAGGAGTGTATACCGAAGAGGAGGAGACACGATGAAGCCGCTCGATTTGAGCTGCGGCTGGAAGCGCGCCTCGCGCCTCTGCGGTCCACCGACATTAATTCGACTACATCGCCGCAGTATGCGCGAGGTTTGGGGCGTATCGTTTGGAGGTTTTTTTTGGGGGATTGATGGTTTTGTTTTATGGGTGATTGAGTGGAGGATTTTATTCTTGGGTGTTTTGTGTTTCAGTGGATTTTTTTGTGGGTGTGGGTCTTTACTGTTCGATGGTTTCTGTAGCGGTACTTAGATGGTGTCACGTTTTTAATTTTTTACTTCATTGGAATTTTATTGAGAATTTTTAATACAATTTCGTGTTTTACTATCTATCTTATAGTAGATTCGCTAAACTATTAAACATCGAAAAAATAATGTGCAATCAGTCTACTTTAAAAGAGTAGAAATTATTCGCGTGTGGAATAATATTACACGCGAATCAATATATAAGAAAACAACTAAATACTTTTACTACTTCTTATATTAATTCAATTTTAGTTATAATGTAAAAACGACGTCTTTTTATACAATAGACTCGCATTCTACATTAGTCGAATTTACATGCATTGCAAATATCATATCAAATTCAGCAAATTCAAAATTTTTACTATTCTCTATTCGTTACAAAAATAAATACCTGAACTTAAATAGTATTTAAGTTTAGAAAATGTTAAATTTTCCGTTTATATCACTTAAGTTACTGACTTCGCTATTAGCAATTTCAACAGGCTGCGCAGAGAGTATTTACCAACATAATTATATGGTTTTAACGAATGCCATCAGCGAACTTCATCTAATATAATACGGTGAACTCCGTTTGTACGATATGTAAGATCGCAATATAATATTGCATATGGTCAAAGCTACTTAATAACAACAATAACATGAATAATAGTAATAGTAGTAATGTATATATGTATTATTTAGAGCTATTGCAAATAGAATAAGAAATAGACTAATTCGGATAACCGATGATGTAGATTCTATCGATTACGGTGTACATCTATAAGTAACTAAGGATAATCTTCCACAAATTAAAGTGTTTATTAAATTACTGCTTATTTAAAAATTTAGCAATTGTTATAGAAACGGTAATTTAATTAGAAAATTCCAGATTCTTTATTCTCTTATTTTATTTAGTACAAAAATTTGTCTCTATTCATTTACTTAAATCAGTTAAGCAAACTTTTTCACTCGTGAGAGTAAAGAACTTTTTATTCATGGACAAATAATATAATTGGATCGAATTATATGAGGTTTATAAATGGTACAAATTCAAAGCAATATTTTACCAATTTTATAATAAATAGTCAGTTAAATAACACTTTAATTTCCATTTCCCCCATTTCCCAAAAAAAAAATCCTGAACTATACAAACTACTGAAATCCATCTCCCAAAAAAACCAAAAAGGAAGCCTCGAATCCCACCTAAAACTCGATCCAGCCAATCAAACAGCCAAGCCCATCCCGGCAATAAAATTTTTCGAGCTCAAGCCCAGCCCCGAGGCCTCCTGCAGCTCATCTGCAGAAAATCCCGTCCCCGCTACCCCCTCGATTCAATTCCATCTTCCTATACATTCATCCGATATTCCCGAAGAGGATAGACGACTCGCTAAGACATTTCTGGCACGAAGCCTGGAGTTTCCTCTCTCGCCCTCCGTCGTCGTAAAGTGCACACGGAAAACCGGTCAGAGGTAGGAAGGCGGCTGCGAGGGGGGTGGACTGAGGGGGGGAGGGCGAACGTCGTCGTCGTCGTCGCCTCTTTCGAAGAAGTAAAGTTAAAGGCTGAAGGAAGAAAGTGCGCAGTTGCCCGGGGGGAGAGAGAAAACGGAGCAAGAGAGAGAGAGAGAGAGAGAGTGAAAGAGCGCTTTCCTTAAAGCTCCAAGAGGATGGAGGGAGGGAGAAATAAAGATGGCCGCGCGGAGCCCCGGGGCCGGCCCTCCTCGATCTTTCTCAGCGCAGCGTAGAGTAAGAGAGAGAGAAAGAGGGAGAGAGAGAGCTTCTCTCTCCGGCTCCCTTTCACACTTTCTTATATACTTTCGCTCTATACCTTCTAGCCCCACGCCTCAGCGGAGCGCGTTTTCTCGAGAGTAAGGGGGAGAAGTTTCCGGGGCGACATGCGCAGTTTGCGACGCTGCCGGGCTGGATATAGCCGGAGCGAGAGAGAGATGAATAACGCGAGTTTTCGAATTCTTTTCTTTTTGTGTTGGGATTGAGTTTTTGTTTTAATTAATGGCTAGATTTGGATGGTTAGTTTAAGGGTTGTTGGAAAAAGTTGGTGTACGTGGTTTTAAGTCTAAAATTAAAACTATATTACTTTTAAAAAATAATAAAGGAATTACTTGAAAAATTTTTTATAATTTGCTTATTTGGTATCAAAAAGTTAACAATTTTTCATTATACCTGATCACAAGCGATTGAATAAAAAAAATAAAGAATGTACTTTCTGAGCTAATGAAATACTGAATAAATGATAAATATTAAAGTATGTATTAATATTTTATAAAAGAATTTTCTAGGTAAAATCGTTTTTTTTATGATAATAAAGTGTAAAAATAATAAAAGTGGTTTATGGTGTCATAAAGAGAACCAATATATCCAATGTGGTAATTATCTCGTAACTATTAATACACTAAAAATAAATTACATTAAATTATTATATGAAATAATCAAATATACATGTACATATTGATTATCCAATATTAATTATCAAATTATATTAAATTAAAAATTATCAAGTATTAAAAAATATGAAAAAATAAACACCATTTACATGTATTTAAAAAATCTTTGTTTTTAAATATTAGGAACTAAAACTCGAATATAAATAAATTTTCAAATATCATTCTACAGATCAGAATTGAAAAGAAAACTCCTCGTAAAACTCACAAAAATACTATAAAAAATCTCAAAAAATAATTTTCCCACCAACCTAAAACCCCAGCATCGCTCCTCCCAAAACTAACGACCCCAGCGTCACCGTCTCCCGCGCGGCGTTGCCAGCCGCCCCTCACCCCCTCTGGAAAAGCAAGCAAGTCGCGCGAAGAAGCGCGAAGAAGAAGCTGAAGAAGAAGAAGTGGAAGGGGTGCGAGCGCCGGTGGGCGCGCGCTATACACGTCCACCCGTCGACGTCGTCCGAGGCGGGGGCGGCTCCTC